>CM076578.1:1975342594-1975547076 GCA_034641835.2 Pinus albicaulis
AGAGAGTTTTCTGTGGGTGAATGTTACATTGAAGGGCAGATTTAATTGTTGTTTTTCTAGCTCTGGAGGCAGGAGTACAAAAGCAGTTATTGGTCTCTTAAAACTTCACAAAGAAGGGGGCCTTGTTCTAAAGAACAGTTGGTTAGTGTTTGAAATTTCAGATTAAGACAGAGGTACAGGTTGAAGACTTATTGACAGAAAGCTTCCAAAGATGACAGCATAGTAAAGGTGCAGAGATTGTTGATGGCTAGATTTTGACATTAGGGGCAGAAGCACCAAAGTGGTGTTGAATTTTTCAAAACTTCACAAGTGAAAATGGCCACTGTCTAAAGGGCAGAATGCTTGGTGTTTGCATTTGATATTAAAACAGAGGTGTAGGTATTATGTTGATCTCTTAAGCTCACAGAGCAGAGAGTTTGTTTCCTAAAACCACTGTTGCACTTATTTTACACCTAAACTAAGCCTGCCTTTTCATTACACTACATTATATCATTCTGAAGATTGTTGGACAGAGTTTTCTGAAGGTGAAACAGGGCTATTTTCTAGAAGGCAGGGTTGTTGATGATTGGGCATTTGTTGATGATCAAGTTTACATTGAGGCCAGATGTATAAAGGTGGCGATTGACTTCTCAAAAGTCACAAGTGAAAGATGTTTTCCTTAACACTGTGGGCTAATTTTTCACATAACTAAAGAGTATTCTTTCTTTCCACTGTATGGTCTCTACAGGAATCTTCTAACAGAGGTGTTTTTCAAGATAAATGACCTAAAGAGCAGAGTTATTATTTTTGAAGTTTGGTTTCAAAGACACAAATACAAATGTAAGCAGGCCTCTAGCAAAGTCATAAGGGGGGTGATTGTTCAAGACTGTGCACAAAAGATCTACAAAGCAGTTTCTCACACATAGTACCATTGTTAAGAAGGTTACATAGCTGAAGTGTATCCAGATTTGAAGGACTGTGGTTAATAAGTGCAGAGGAGCTTATTCAAGGAAGCGTTGTTGCATTTCATCCAAACCACAGTGACCATATCTGTCCAAACAGTCTGGTGGCCTGTTTCAAACCAGCAGAGCATTTCTCATATAGTGAAGGCAATTTGCCTCTTCCAAAGCTTGTTTCAAAGTCAGGATGCCTCCAAAACGAGATCACAAAGGCGGACAACATAAGAGATATGAGCCTATCTCCATAGAAGAAATCAATGCTCATCCCTCAGTACTTTTCAATTTCCATGAAGTAGGTTGTCTTGATTTCTGTCAAAGGATAGAGGAAGTCAAGAGTTTCTCGCCACTTACACATTTGTGCGCTTTGAGATTCAAGGACAAACACTTCCAGTTAGCAGGTCTTGACTTCAAAATCTCTCCAAGGTATGTTTCCAAAGCTACCAAGATCCCGTATCATGGTGAAAAGTGGTTTAAACAAGCGCATCTTGATCTGGAGGATTATAAACCTTTCATCAAGCCTGAACATAGGGAAACCATCACTGCTATTTTCCCTTTCTCCTATCTTCTTGACAGTTATGCTCCGCTGATGAAAGCCATAATGAGATACTTCACTTGTGAAGGGAGGTTTAGCCAAATTTTTGCCTATCATGTTCGCTTGTTGATGCATTTTACCAGGAGCAGGCATTTAAACCTTCCATACTTTTTGTCCAAAAGCATAGAGACAATGGCAGCCACTGTCCAAAAGAAAGCTCCACCTCAGCAAATCCCTTCTCTCTTTCACCATTCCTTGATCAAAATCATCTTCTTACACCAGCTGGAGAAGAAAGGGGTTTCATGGGATTTATTCATTAGCCATGCCGATTTCGCCACTGTCCCTCCTGTTCATGTGTCTCCTACTCAGCCTGTCCATCACCCAGTGCCTTTATCTAGTAGGCCTACCCCTGAAAAACTCAAGATGATCACTGGGCAGCCAAGTACACAAGGAGAAGAAGAGGGCAGTGAGGCACAGGGAGAAAAGGAGGTTGATGAGCAGCAGCAGCCAGATTTTGAGGGACAGCAGCAGTTGGATATCATTGGACAGCAGCTAGAGGTTGATGAACAGCATCAAATTCAAGAAGAGGGGCAGCAGACAGAGGTTGAGGAACAGCAGCAAGTACAGGAAAAGGAACAGCAGCAGACAGAGTTTGAAGAGCAGCAGGTTGAGCAAGCTTCGAATTGAAACATCTTTTAGACCCTACATTGGACAGGATGTTGAGGAAGGACGTAGACGAAGAGCTGCCCCCTTGATGGTGACCAAAGCTGTCCCTAAGAAAATTGCCCAAAAAGGTAACCACAACGCGAGGAGAAGAGCGCTAGATTGGCCTTCAAAGGCAAAAGTACAATTGGAGAAAGCGCCGAGGCATGGAGGCAAATGGTATGCATTCTCCAAACAGAGGCATGCGGCGACAATGGGAAGCACACATCCTTGAAAACCTCCTCATTCACAAAGAAGGGCAAATTGAGGTGTTACAAGAAGATCTTCAAAGGGCGAGGAATTTCAATCACTTCTTGGAGGTTGAAAACAAACAAATGAATTATCATGCAGCCATTCATGAAGCAAGGGCAATCAAGTACAAAAAAGAGGCAGAAAAGGCGCAAGTAAGAATTGAAGAGCTCATTGGCGAATTTGATGATGAAGCGGAGGAGGACCAGCCTAGGCGAAAGAGGCCTAGAACCATCGAGCTTAGGAAGCCTTGGGAAAGGGGAGTGAAGAACAAGCTCGGTCGGCTTTCTCTGTACCCTCTTTGAGCGGGAAATTGAGGAAAACAAGGAAGCTTGGCTTGAGAGGGCTAACCAGCATTTGGAGACCAAGATTGAGAAGGAAAACAGGGATCTCGAGCTACAGAGAAAGAGAACACTTCACTTTCAGAAGCTAAACCAATTCGCCAGGCGCAAATTGAAGGTGGCACAAGAAAAATTGAAGAAATTGAAGGAGAGGCGCCTAGCACGGAAAGAGGAAAAAAGCATATCAGCCCTGAAGTATTTTAGCTTCAACCGGGTATGTTTCTGGGACCCTTGAAGGTCATACATGCGATTTGGGCTGTTTTCGAAAACTTTTTGTTTTGGCATTTTTAGGTTTTAGCAAAACTCATAAATGCGCCATTTCGGTTTGAGAGTCGTCAGGAGGAGGTGATACCAATGGATTCCATAATTTGTGACGGCCTCTCCGGCCGATTTTGAGGCATTTGAAGATCATTCGCCCCTCCAAATTGGCGAAAAACAGCCTCATTTTGCACATTCTGCCCGCCATATCAGCAGCCTGCTATTTTCTGGGTTTTTGCACACAGGTGCAGTTTTGAGAGACTTTCAGAGATCAGATTGAGATGATTCCACTTGCATTGGAAATCAGACACAGAGAGATTTCCAACGAGCCATCATGAGCCTCATTTCGACATCGGGAAGACTTCCATTTGCATCCAGCAAGTCAGGGAACCTTTTTCAGGCATAAATATGAAGTATTTTTGCAATTTTTGAACTCCAAAAATCTGCTTTTCCCAAATGTGCGTTAGGCTATTTTTATCATGGGAAAATCATGTAAAGTCAATATAATTTCCGTTTTAGCAGTTTTTTAGATATTTTATGGGATATTTTGTGCCTTGGGCTTTGCAAAGCCTCAAGGACAAGTTTAGATATTTTGACTTGGCCAATGGGATAGCTAGTTGCTCCATGAGGTTTTCCTCCCTCAAGCCTATTTATTCCATGGTTCTCTTTGTAAATCAGAGGCTGAACTTGAGAGAAAAATTAATGCATTGGTCATATGAGCTTTGAAGAATACATTTGAGTTATGATGTTTGGATTGCCTCTTGGATGCTTTTGAGGAATGTTGAAGGCTTGTTGATGGATTCCTTGACATGGTAGAATGGTATAGTGCTTCTTAATGTTGTTTTGTCTTCTAGTTTTCACTCATATTTCATTTTTCTTGCTGCTATAGATCGGTAAAGATTGATTTTGAGACATGCCCATGGAGGCACCTCAAAATCCCTGAATCTTCATAGCTTGATGTTTTCTTCTCCCTTAGTTATGCTAAAGAATTCTTAGCTGCTCTTTAGTAACCTAAGGTATTGTTGCTAAGTTTTATTCATCAATTCCATGTATGTTGAGTAGGATGTATGGTTTGCCCTACCTACCTATCAGCTGCCCATAGTTCTGTCCATAAAACTTTCTCTTTGACTGATTTGTTGATCATCTTGTTGAACCAAGGAAGCCTAGTCCCGATCTAGCCCTTTGCCTAAAACTATGAAAACTTATTTGTCCAAGTGCCCAATGACTTAGAGACTATGTTTAGGCGTTCCGGCATAGTTTATGAGTTGTTATTTTGTCTCATGTGTTTTCCCCAAAGTCGATGGCCTTTTAGTTAGGGTCATATGCCACCTTATGTATGAGTGGAATGTTTGATTTCTATGTATTGATTAGCTTATAGTATTCTAGCATGATTAATGGCTTGCTATTACATGTTTATATACCTTTATTAACTAGTTTGCACTTGAAATCCCTTGTCTTTCACCAACTTACTGTCCATTTAATCCATTTTGCCCAGAGATCCCTTCTACTGTGAATCAAATCGGCCCTACAGCAACTTTACATCATCACTTCATAGCTTCCTTGACCTGTTTGACCCCATAGCCCAATTTATCTACATCTTGTTATCCAGTTTATGTATTTGATCAGTTTCATCCCTCACAAACTTAAAAACTAAAAAACCAAAAAACACACTTTATAACTAGCCTAATATCAAAATATCGCAAGTAAACACACCGACATCTTTTGCACTTATAGAGAGAGCCCTCTCTGAGTCCAGGAAGGCTAGGTCCTTGGGCTCCAAAGCTTGGTTTGATGTTACATCGTCATTTGGCTAGCCAATCGGCCAAATCACGGGACACTAACATAATGGCGATCACGGTGGGACTCTGAGTAACAAAAGCTTAGATTCCCTAGACCTTAAGAGACCTTAAAGAATATTATCTGATTGACTTATCCCACTGCTCACTAACATAGTGACACTCACAGTAGGACCTTCTGAGTTAGTGACAATCTAAGTACACCTTAGTAACTCTTGAAGTCTCAGTCAAGCTTAGTATATTTAGATATTGTCTGAAGGGTAGAAATAGCTCTTTCACCATCTTAGCAAAATGATGAGTCAGTTATAGAAGACTCTTCCAAACCTTGTAGGCGCATAAAACTCAAAAAGCCCCAAAACACTCCCTTAGATTGGTTTTTGATAGTATTGGTGGTGGACCATACAAATATATCTCAAACAACTGACAATCCACCTGGCGACTCCACTAAACTTCTAGTAAGCCTTACTACTTTTCAAAACTCTAGGCTACTATCCGATAAACCTTTCCCATCACTCACTAAAATAGTGGGAGATGGTAAGACACTGAGTACATAATAGTCCAGCAAACTCTTATAAACTCTTTGGTCCTTTAGGTACCATAAACAAGCAAGCAGTCCATAGACTCATTTTTTAGAGTAAACTCTTTTTGTTCTCATCACCCTAGCAAAGTGTTGAAACAAGTCTAGGATACTTTAACAAACCATAGGCTGCGCATAAAACTCAGAAAATCCAAAAACATTCTCAGATTAGTTACTGGTGGTGGACCATAGCTATCTTCACAACAACAACCCAGTTCCACCTGGCGACTCCACTAATCCATCCCTTTTATTTTGACCATCCTTCACCTTAGTAGAACTTTAGAGAAATCACTCATCCAAACATTCCCCAATACCATTCTCTTTAAACTCTGGATCTAAAATCTGGCTTCACGAAGAATCAATACCAGAGCTCATCCAGATCCAAATCCCCCTATCATAGTAGATGACCCAGAGAAGATTCTGTGGCAAGCTTCTGAAACTGATCATCTAGCTTCTGGTAGATTCACCCGTAGAACAAGATCTGTACTGAAACATCGCACTATCCTACTAGATTCACCTTTTGAATTAGAGTCATCAAAAACTCTTCCCAGAAGCAAATCATATAGTAAGATAAACTTCGACGATCTTGAACCCCTAAACCCACCACAGAGTCCTATTAGAGAAGCTTCACCCACCACTCCTCCTGATTTCCAGCTTCTTTATCAATTTGGCTCCTATCATCCTAGATCTGCTCAAAACCAGATCACTAGTCCAAGTTCATCCGCTACACCTGTTCAAACCACTTCATTTCAGCCTACTAGTCCTCATATTGTACATCATCCATTAGCTCCAGTCATGGCAGCCTGGTACACACCTTTGGTGTTGCCACCACCTTTAGCTCCTCTCCCAAACAAATATCAAGACAAAATCCCACACTTTACTGGAGAAGACACCACCACACCTCAACGGCATATATAGAATGGCTTGATGCTTATGAATGCTAGAGGTACAAGACGGAAGTTTGTCGGGAATGAGAATATTTGCCCAAAGTCTTGGTGGTGAACTTCAAAGCATAGTTCAAAAGCTTAGCTCCAAACGATATCCATGATATCCCGGAGACTACATGAAGTTTTTCGAAGCTTACAAGGTGGGAAATCAGAAGAGCCCCATTCAAATCCTGTCAGAATATAACAGCCTAAAACGGGAAAATGGGGAAAGTGTCCAAGCTTACTGTACTAGGTTCAACAGTGTATATAACTCCCTCCCACCTCTTTTCAAACCTCCACTTGGTTTAGCTTTAGAAAAATTCCCTGAGGGGTTTGATCCGGACATGACATATCACTTAAGAGATAAGGATCCCCCTACCTTGGAAGAAATGAAACAAATAGCTATAAAAGCAGATGCCAACTTAGCTGAAAAAAGAGCTAGAACTAGATCAGAAAGAAAGGTCACATATAGAGATGAAGTCTCCACTTCGTCACCTTCCATAGATCCCAGAATAGATGACTTAGTCAAATCCATGGCTAAAATGTGGGAAAAGATCAATGAAAAAGCTCCTGTTAGGGACAACCAGCCAAACCCTCCAATCAGAAACCGAAACCAAAACTTTAGGAGGGAACAGCCCCAAAACAGACCAAGGGACAGTGACCAACAGATCAGGCCACCCTTCAATGAAAACTATGTGGAAGAAGATGATAGGGACTCAGAACCTCTTGATGAACATCATTTAAACCTCATAGGGTCTGACAATGAAGGTGAGGTGTACCTCACCGAAGAAGAACAAGCCTTCTTTTCGCCTGATCAAAATGAGACCAATTATGAAGATCTTGATGACCCTGCCATAGAATTTCAAAATGCTATTGAAGAAGCCCACAGGCAATATGACCTTAGGAGCAAGAGAAACCAAGATAATTTCAAGAGAGGTAACTCTGATACTGCTAAAGCTCCAGATACCATCCTCAAAAGAGCATCAAGCAGTGACAAAATCAAGGTTGAAAAGACTGATCAAAGCCAAGCTAAAGTTACCCAAACTAGTCCTCTCTCATATACTCCTGATACTTCTACAAAGGTCACCAAAACAACTATGGCAAACAAAATCCCTAAACAAGGCCAACAAGCTCAGAACATAGACAAGGTCTTAGCTGAAAAAGCTGAAACAAACATATCTAAACTTCAAGCACCTTTTAGCTTCGAAGGCGAGATCGCTAAGATCAAAATCACCATGCCTCTTACTGAACTCATTGCCCAAAACTCTTATAAATCCCAAGTACTAAAAGTCTTAAATCTAGGGAATGATGCAAACACTGTTAATATCACTGATGACATTCCTGAAGTATTGTTTGGCCCAAAGGTAGAGGGAAAATTCCAAGAAGGAGCTACTCTTCCATTTTACATTAGCCTAAACATCCACGACCAAATCCTCCACAATGCCATGCTGGACTCCGGCGCCTCGCATAATCTTATGCCGAAGGTAGTTATGGAAAGATTAGGCTTGGAAATCACAAGACCATACAAATACTTATATTCATTTGATTCAAGCAGAGTCCAATGCCTAGGTTTGATCAAAGACCTTTGCTTTAGTCTAGCCCAAATACCCGCGAAACATCTAATCATGGATATAGTAGTGGCAGACATTCCTCCCAAGTATGGGATGCTTCTATCTAGATCTTGGGGAGCCAAACTCCAAGGGAATATTCAACTGGACATGTCATATGCCACCATCCCTGTGTTTGGTTAGAATAGAATACTCTACCGTGAATCCCACATGAAATACATGATTAGCAGCCAAGATAGGCCAGATAACATTCCAATGTGTTCCTTGCGCTCCGACTTAAACTCTTTCATCATGCATATTGATGTAAACTTGGAGGAAGAATCAGAGGAAGCTGATATAGACTTAGATCCACCACATCAGTTATCCTTGGTGCCTTATGATGAGTTGGACACTCAAAACTACCATGATCATGAACAACTGTGTCTTGAGGAAAGTAAGTTTCCCCTCTCCAAAGTGGGGTTAGAGCAAGAAGCACAAACTCTCATGTACTATCAAGCAAATTGCTCTAGCTTTAATCAAACGCCAGCAGTAACTTGTGGAAATTTCTTCCGGGTAAAAGCTTTAGAAGACCTTCACATCATAAACCTATTTGGAACCCGGGAGAAAGGGAGTTTGATGTTTCTACCATACCTCAAATATTTACCATCATGTGACCCTCCTACTGCAAATGAAACTTTGACCATAACCTCAGTAGCTCAACATCTTGAGAAAATGCCAGATGAACTTCTTATAAGCAAGGATGACAGTTATAATCCTAGCATACCTGAACTACTGAAATTGGCTCATATTTTGTCTTTTCATGAAGAACTCAGAAATGCCAAAAACAGGAATTTCATGCAAAGTACTAATTTCTACAGAAAAAACAAGGGAAAACATTGTATCACTACCTTTTCCTCAAAGAACAACTTTAACAAAAGCAAACACAGCAAACTAAAACAAACTGAAATGATCAAGGAGAAAACTAGTGGCCATAGAATTTGCTTTGATTTTAGAAACAATACTGCATCTCCATATAACAAAAATCAGGTTTTTTCTACTCAAGATCATGATTCACCAATTAAAAATGTTTCTAATCATGTTTCCTTGCAAGATCATCTTTCATATCATAAACATCAGATTCCTTTGCAAAGTAGACAACTTAAAGATTTTTTCCAGTTTGCAGGAGGTAAACCTGATTCCAAGTCCAAAATTGCTAAACCACCCAATATCAGAAATCTGTTCATAAAGGCCATGTTCCCAGTGTTAAATTTCTGTGTTGTTGCATACCTTGATGATGTCACTATCTATTTCAAGAATTATCAAGAGTACATACATTACCTGAAGAAATCATACAGTAAGGAAAGGAGTGGAAATCAGATATTCAGAGAGGTACAGAGGGAGGATACTGGGTTGTTTAGAGATTCTTGCATGAATCCCTATGTCATGTTAGAGAGAGAAAATTTCCCAAATTTTTCTTTTCAAGAGTTAAGTGGGCCTAGGGTGAGAGGAGATCCTTACGAGGATAAGATGCTGAAATTCCGTCATTTCCAAGATTTTTGAGTTTGAAACATTTTCAGTCATTGTGCATACCATTGTTTGAAATATTGAAAAAATAGAAAAGTCAAAAACAGTAAAAAGCAGAAAAAGAGGGCAAGTGAAGATAGAACAAAGGCCCCCATGTTCCAAAAAATAGTCTTTCAGAAAGCGAGCAAGTCTAAATGCCGCTACTAGTGCTTCAAAGTCTTGTTCGGCTATCTAGCCTAATCATAGCTGAGCATGTTTAAATTTATTTGCTGATAAGTTAGTGAGCGCCAAGATAGTCAACATTGTGTAAGATTGACTTATCACAGAACTTAGATTAGGGAGAGATTCTGGTTCCACATGCCTAAAACAGAACCAAAGAGAGAAGCGAGGGATGAAAAACACATTGTACATCTTAGCCCGCTTGTCTAGTTTCCTTTTATTGCAGAATAACATTTGTGTGCAGCTTGTCTTTTATGCCGCAAATGCATGACAAATCATACTGCCTAATCCTGATTTGATCATTTTTGAATTTCATGTTGTAGATTAGAGAATGAAATCCTGTCAAACTGCTTAATCTTGACAGTCGATCTAGTTTTAGGTAGAGAAATGAAGGAGTTCATCAGCTTAATCTGAACTCCCGGCAGATATAAGAATAGAAGTAGATAGTTTCATTTTGCAAAAAGAAAAATATGCATTGTCAAAAGGCTGCTAGTTTAAATGCGCCAAACAGAAGGAAAAATGCTAGGAAAGATAGTGGGGTAGGTAGAAGTATCATTGATGTTAAACATGCTGACACTTTTCAGAAATAACATCAAGAGAAGGGTAAATTTTGCGCCAATGGATAAGGCACTGGTCTTCATAAATCCAAAAATCCGAATTCTGGACACCTCCTGACGAGGAGCTGCCCTCCCCAAATGGAGCCACTGTTAGCCATCAGTATTTTTTGCATGTTAGTGATGACTATATCTTCAGCTGAGTTTTCTAGAAACTGATTTCCTTATGTCAATATGTCATCCAGAAAACCCTCCCAAAACTTTTTTCGCCTTTCTACCTATTCAGTCCACCCCTGGCAAAACCACAACCTCCTTGTCAACAATCCTATCTAACCTCAGCCTTATTAGTCTGCCCATCAGCTTTAAAAGGCAAATCCACATTTGTTTCAAAGGTCTCCCCTATGTTAGGAAGTGGCGTTTAGGACATTTCACCTTTGGCAATCATCAAAAAGCCAAAAAGGCCCTCATCTGCAGCAGACCTACCATGACTGATCCCTTAATTTGCAAATGAAGTTGACAAACAGCCTCAAGTCACGCCACTCATATTCTCTAGGTCTCAGCACTGCATGAAGCCCATTCTCAAGCTGACTAGTAGGTTTTTCACTGTGTTCTATGGTTCTTCAAAGACAGGAAATATGTTTCATCTCATGGAGTAAATGTTTGAGTTTACAGTTAGAGGAACAGCTACTTCTAAGTGTATTATGAGCCTGAGATGAAGCTGCAAAACAAAGGTCACTCATCAGGACCTTACAGCTCTTTCCAGCATGAAAATCACAGTAAGAAAGGGTCGCCACTGTCTCAGCAAAATGGTAAATTGTCAAGGCCCAGAACCTCCTTCATTTACAAGCAGAGGGTTAGGGCGCCTCCTTCATACATAAGCAGAGGGCGCAGGCCAGTGTTGACTCAGAAGGTTGCAAAAGTCCAGGTTTGCCTTTGCTGAAACAATGAAACAATATCTTCAGGTTTCATGAATGTAATTGATGACCATAACAGGAATATAGTGGAAATATGATAAGCTCAAAGGAAAAGGGATTTTGGCCTGATAAAGGAGCTCATCTCGAACTTGCAAACCATATGGATTGTTGAACTCTAGGAGGACCTGTCATCAGTAAACATTCCAAAGCATAAGAACCCTGTCTATCCACAAGATCAAATAGAACAGATGATAAATAATTCCATTACACAGGCAGGAGAAAGTGCTTGGTTTTTTCAAGGAAACACTGATCTTCATAGTCACAAAGTTTTGTCCAGCTCAATAGTCATGAGATGAACAATAAGTAGCAAATATCTCAACAACCTTAGAACAGTGTCACTGTGGCTAGGTTTCCTTCAAAAATCACAGTGATGCTTGCAAATAGTGATGCCTGGATTGATGCTGTTCAAATGATTTACTTACCACTGCAGGCGGTTGAAAACTGGTAAGTCCAAAAGTCCAGGGAAAAGACACAAAGAAATTGAATGAGAGAAAAGATATTCTGTCTATGATATAAATGTATTGATCTCCCTCTTCCAAAAAGCTATGTCAACAGTCCATCCGGTAGAGAGGAGAGAAGGTATTGAACATATTGTATGCTTTGAATACTTGAAAATGATTGACTTAAAAGGGTTAAAGACATTTCATGACCACTTATCCGAAAATCAAAGGAAATCATACAGAGCAAACAAAGAAGTCTAGGAGTGAAGGATGCAGCCTAAAGTGTATTCTGAGTCGAGAGAAAAACTTGTGAAACACCTAGAAGCAGCAATTTATCATTGGGAAAGTAAAACAATGACCAAGGTTGAGTCATAAAATGCATGATGACAGGTATGCAATGCTATGAATAGACAAAGAGACAATTTTGAGCATATGTGTGCCACTGATATCGAAAAGAAGATTTTCTCCTTGAGGAAAGGGTCAAGCAGCAAAACAATACCATATGTCAAAAGTCCAAAAGAGGCGCCTTTCAAGAAGGGGTGTTTACAACTTTTCAAATATTTTGGTGCATTATGAAATAGCCCTTCTTTGCTAACAATCACCAAGAGAGGAAAAACAGTGAACACAGCTCAGTCATGAAATGTTTCCATTGACAAAAAGAGGTTCGACACACTGATCGAAACAAAGTAAGAACCATGTATCAAAAAGCCCTGTTTTCATATTCTACAGGTTTGTTATTTCAGATGAAAGAGGCAAATGGGTATACAATCTTATGAATAGGCATAAGAGTTTGGTTTTGATGAAATTGCCACTGTTTATAAGTCTTAAAACAAACACGGTTGTCATCATTCCAAAGGGCAGACTTAGCACAAGGATACAGTATCAAATAAACAGTGGCAGGGATGTGACACAGTTAGTTGTCAAGCAGAGAATCCTGTTATAAAAAGAAACAGCTAGTAGAAGGCACTTACAGTCCAGAAGGAAACCTGTAAATCACCTAAGAACCGAGATTGTCAAACTAATTGCAAGGGCACCGGTGGTCTCCTGTAAGTGATAAAGCAGCTTTCAAATGCCTTTTGCCAGTTTTTGGATGACTTTTCTTCTTCAACATTTCGCCTAACTTATCAAAACAGGGGACAAAGTTGAGTTTTTGCAACATCTCTTTTATAAAAAGACCAATGCACCAGTCAAGATATGTTAGTAAAGCAAACCCTGTTTGTTTTAGAAGCATAACAGTTGTTTTTTTAGCATTATCTTCACAGTGGTAAGGTGGGTTTCATTTCGTCAGAAATAGCACCAATGTTGTTAAAAAACAATAGCAAAGATAATATATATATGCTTGATTTATTGGTCGAAGTTCAGAGCTCGGAGTCAGAACTAAAGGGCGGGTATATATATTCAAAATGGCTGGATTGGGATATTTGTGAAAAATGGTATGAGGTTGAAAATGTCGAAAGGAATGGAATAGGAAAATAAGTAAGTCACTTTCGAATTTAAAAACCAATTGCCGCGGCTCCAAGCATCACAACGTGTTTCAAAGAATTGAAGTTTTCTCTGCCTTGGTTTAAGGCGGCGCGACGTGCCTGGGCAGAAAAATACACAGGGCCTCAACGCCGGCGCGACGTGCCTGTAGGCGGGCGCGACGTGCCTGTAGGTGGCCGCCCGACCGCACGACAAGCCCACCCGACACCTTCCTCCGGCGCGATGGGTTTTTCTCCAAAGGTTGCCGCGCCCATTTTTCGAGCTGTCCAGGGGTTCTTGCACCCTCTCAAGCGAGCATCCACTGATTTCAAGGTATTTTTACAAGTTCCCATCGTGTGCAAAGTGTTGATACGTGATAAAACTATTTGAAAATCCTGCACCTTGCTAGTTTGCTAAAAAAACAAACGCAGTTTCCTACACAGTGAAATGAGGTAATTTAAGAGGGCCGAGGTTGTTAATGACAGTTTAAACCTTGAAGGCAGGGGTATAAGGTGTAGAGGTGTATATCTCAAAACTCACAAACAAAGAAGGTATTGCCTAGACTACTGTGTGCAATGATTTTTTCACCCAAGACTAGGTCTGTTTTCCCTTGCACTGTATTACATCATTGTGGAAAATTGTTGACAGAGAGTTTTCTGTGGGTGAATGTTACATTGAAGGGCAGATTTAATTGTTGTTTTTCTAGCTCTGGAGGCAGGAGTACAAAAGCAGTTATTGTTCTCTTAAAACTTCACAAAGAAGGGGCCTTGTTCTAAAGAACAGTTGGTTAGTGTTTGAAATTTCAGATTAAGACAGAGGTACAGGTTGAAGACTTATTAATGACTTCAAAGATAGCTGACTATAGTAAAGAGGCCGAGAGAGATTGTTGATGGCTAGATTTTGACATTAGGGCAGGAAGCACCAAGAGTGGTGTTGAATTTTTCAAAACTTCACAAGTGAAAATGTACTTGTCTAAAGGGCAGAATGCTTGGTGTTTGCATTTGATATTAAAACAGAGGTGTAGGTATAATGTTGACCCCTTAAGCTCACAAACAAAGAGTGTATTTCCTAAAAACCACTGTTGCACTGTTTTTACAATCTAACTAAGCCTGCCTTTTCATTACACTACATTATATCATTTTGAAGATTGTTGGACAGAGTTTTCTGAAGGTGAAATAGGGCTATTTGCTAGAAGGTTGGGTTGTTGATGATGGGGCATTTGTTTATAATCAAGTTTACATTGAGGCCAGATGTACAAAGATGATGATTGACTTCTTAAATTGCATGAGTGGAAGGTGTTTTCCTTAACACTGTGGGCTAATTTGTCACCTAGCCAAAAGGTCTCCTCCCTCTTCCACTGTGTGGTCTCTACAGAAATCTGCTAACAGAGGTAATTTTCAAGATAAATGATCCGAAGAACAGGGTTATTATTTTTGAAGTTTGGTATTGAAGACACAAATACAGGTAAAAGATGGCCTCTAACAAAATCACAAGAAGGGGGATTATTCAAGACTGTGCACAGAAGATCTACAAAGCAGTTTCTCACACATAGTGCCATTGATAAGAAGGTTACATAGCTGAAGTGTATCCAGATTTGAAGAACTATTGTTAATAAGTGTAAAGGGGGTTTATTCAAGGAAGCCTTGTTGCATTCTATTCAAACCACAGTGACCATATCTATCCAAACAGTCTGGTGGCCTGTTTCAAACCAGCCGAGCATTTCTCATATAGTGAAGGCAATTTGCCTCTTCCAAAGCTTGTTTCAAAGTCAGGATGCCTCCAAAATGAGATCACAAAGGCGGACAACATAAGAGATATGAGCCTATCTCCATAGAAGAAATCAATGCTCATCCCTCAGTACTTTTCAATTTCCATGAAGTAGGCTGTCTTGATTTCTGTCAGAGGATAGAGGAAGTCAAGATTTTCTCGCCACTTACACATTTGTGCGCTTTGAGATTCAAGGACAAACACTTCCAGTTAGCAGGTCTTGACTTCAAAATCTCCCCAAGGTATGTATCCAAGGCTACCAAGATCCCGTATCATGGTGAAAAGTGGTTTAAGCAAGCACATCTTGATCTGGAGGATTATAAACCTTTCATCAAGCCGGAACATAGGGAGACCATCACTGCTATTTTTCCTTTCTCTTATCTTCTTGACAGTTATGCTCCACTGATGAAGGCCATAATGAGATACTTCACTTGTGAAGGGAGGTTTAGCCAAGTACTTGCCTATCATGTTCGCTTGTTGATGCATTTTACCAGGAGCAGGCAATTAAACCTTCCATACTTTTTGTCCAAGAGCATAGAGAAAATGGCAGCTACTGTCCAAAAGAAAGCTCCACCTCAGCAAATCCCTTCTCTCTTTCATCATTCCTTGATCAAAATCATCTTCTTACACCAGCTGGAAAAGAAAGGAGTTTCATGGGATTTATTCATTAGCCATGTCGATTTCGCCACTGTCCCTCCTGGTCATGTGTCTCCAACTCAGCCTGTCCATCGCCCAGTGCCTCTATCTAGTAGGCCTACCCCTAAAAAACTCAAGATGACCACTGGGCAGCCAAGTAAACGAGGAGAAGAAGAGGGCATTGAGCCACAGGGAGAACAGGAGGTTGATGAGCAGCAGCAGCCAGATTTTGAGGGACAGCAGCAGTTGGATATCATTGGACAGCAGCTAGAGGTTGATGAACAGCATCAAATTCAAGAAGAGGGGCAGCAGACAGAGGTTGAGGAATAGCAGCAAGTACAGGAAAAGGAACAGCAGCAGACAGAGTTTGAAGAGCAGCAGGTTGAGCAAGCAATTGAAACATCTTTTGAGCCACAAGCTGGACAGGATGTTGAGGAAGGACAGCAAGCTGAAGCTTCCCCCTTGATGGTGACCAAAACTGTCCCTAAGAAGAGGAAATTGCCCAAAAAGACAACTCCTAGCTTGCCAAGGAGAAAGAGCGCTAGATTGGCCTTCAAAGGCAAAAGTACAATTGGAGAAAGCGCCAAGCATGGAGGTAGATCAGCTGTCATCCCTATCCCAAGCAATGACAGCGACAATGAGGCACACATCCTTGAAAATCTCCTCATTCACAAAGAAGGGCAAATTGAGGTGTTACAAGAATATCTCCAAAGGGCAAGGAACTTCAATCATTTCTTGGAGGTTGAGAACAAACAAATGAAATTTCATGCAGCCATTCATGAGGCAAGGGCCATCAAGTACAAAAAGGAGGCAGAAAGGGCGCAAGTAAGAATTGAAGAGCTTATTAGCGAATTCGATGATGAAGAAGAGGAGGACCAGCCTAGGCGAAAGAGGCCTAGAACCATCGGGCTTAGGAGAGCCTTGGAGAAACAGACGGCTGAAGAAAAAGCTCAATTCGAAACTTTTCCTCTCACTACCCTCTTTGAGCGGGAAATTGAGGAAAACAAGGAAGCTTGGCTTGAGAGGGCTAACCAGCATTTGGAGACCAAGCTTGAGAAGGCAAACAGGGATCTCGAGCTACAGAGAAAGAGAACACTTCACTTTCAGAAGCTAAACCAATTCGCCAGGCGCAAATTGAAGGTGGCACAAGAAAAATTGAAGAAATTGAAGGAGACGCGCCTAGCACGGAAAGAGGAAAAAAGCATATCAGCCCTCGATATTTTAGCTTCAGCTTCGGAACATGTTTCTATGGACCCTTGAGGGTCATACATGCCAATTTTGGGCCTGTTTCGAAAACTTTTTGTTTTTTGGCATTTTTGAGGTTTTCGCCAAAAACTCATAAATGCGCCATTTCAGTTTGAAGAGTCGTCAAGGGAGGAGGGTGATACCAATGGATTCCATAATTTCATGAGCAGCTCTCCAGTGATTTTCAGGGCATTTGAAGATCATTCGCCCCTCCAAATTGGCGAAAAACAGCCTCATTTTGCACATTCTGCCCGCCCTATCAGCAGCCTGCTATTTTCTGGGTTTTTTCACACAGGTACAGTTTTGAGGGACTTTGAGAGATCAGATTGAGGTGATTCCACTTGCATTGGAAATCACACACAGAGAGATTTCAACGAGCCATCATGAGCCTCATTTCGACATCGGGAAGGCTTCCATTTTACATCCGACAAGTCATCAGACCTTTTTCAGGCATAAATATGAAGTATTTTTGAAATTTTTGAACTCCAAAAATCTGCTTTTCCTAAATGTGCGTTAGGCTATTTTTATCATGGGAAAATCATGTAAAGTCAATATAATTTCCGTTTTTAGCAGTTTTTTAGATATTTTATGGGATATTTTGTGCCTTGGGCTTTGCAAAGCCTCAAGGACAAGTTTAGATATTTTGACTTGGCCAATGGGATAGCTAGTTGCTCCATGAGGTTTTGCTCCTTCTAGCCTATTTATCCCATGGTTCTCATTGTAAATCAGAGGCTGAACTTGAGAGAAGAATTAATGCATTGGTCATATGAGCTTTGAAGAATACACTTGAGTTATGATGTTTGGATTACCTCTTGGATGCTTTTGAGGAATGTTGAAGGCTTGTTGATGGATTCCTTGACATGGTAGAATGGTATAGTGCTTCTTAATGTTGTTTTGTCTTCTAGTTTTCACTCATATTTCATTTTTCTTGCTGCTATAGATCAGTAAAGATTGATTTTGAGACATGCCCATGGAGGCACCTCAAAATTCCTGAATCTTCATAGCTTGATGTTTTCTTCTCCCTTAGTTATGCTAAAGAATTCTTAACTGCTCTTTAGTAACCTAAGGTGTTGTTGCTTAGTTTTATTCATCAGTTCCATGTATGTTGAGTAGGATGTATGGTTTGCCCTACCTACCTATCAGCTGCCCATAGTTCTGTCCATAAAACTTTCTCTTTGACTGATTTGTTGATCATTTTGTTGAACGAAGGAGGCCTAGTCCCGATCTAGCCCTTTGCCTAAAACTATGAAAACTTATTTGTCCAAGTGCCCAATGACTTAGAGACTATGTTTAGGCGTTCCGGCATAGTTTATGAGTTGTTAGTTGTCTCATGTGTTTTCCCCAAAGTCTGATAGCCTTTTCCCGAAGTTAGAGGGTCATATACCTCTATGTATGGCTGGAATGTTTGATTTCTATGTATTGATTAGCTTATAGTATTCCTAGCATGATTAATGGCTTGCTATTACATGTTTATGTCTGCTATTAACTAGTTTTCACTTGAAATCCCTTGTCTTTCACCAACTTATTGTTCATTTAATCCATTTTGCCCGGAGATCCCTTCTATTGTGAATCAAATCGGCCCTACGACAGCTTTACATCATCGCCACATTAGCTTCCTTGACCTGTTTGACCCCATAGCCCAATTTATCTACATCTTGTTATCCAGTTTATGTATTTGATCAGTTTCATCCCTCACAAACTTAAAAACCAAAAAAAACCAAAAACATACTTCATAACTAGCCTAATATCAGAACATCGCAAGTAAACACACAGACATCTTTTACACTTATAGAGAGAGCCCTCTCTGAGTCCAGGAAGGCTAGGTCCTTGGGCTCCAAAGCTTGGTTTGATGTTACATCGTCATTTGGCTAGCCAATCGGCCAAATCACAGGACCCTAACATAATGGCGATCACGGTGGGACTCTGAGTGATTAAAAGCTTAGTTTCCCTCATCTTTAGAAACCTTTGAGAATACTATCTGATTGACTTATCCCACTGCTCACTAACATAGTGACGCTCACAGTAGGACCTTCTGAGTTAGTGACAATCTAAGTACAACTTAGTAACTTCTGAAGTCTCAATCAAGCTTAGTAAACTTAGAGATTGTTTGAAAGGTAGAAAATAGCTCCTTCACCATCTTAGCAAAATGATGAGTCAGTTATAGAAAACCTTTCCAAACCTTATAGGCGCATAAAACTCAAAAAAACCACAAAAAACTCCTTTGGATTGGTTTTTGTTAGTATTGGTGGTGGACCATACACATATACTTCAAAACAACTGATTTTCCACCTGGCGACTCCACTAACTTCTAGTGAGCCTTACTATTTCACCAAACTCTAGGCTACTATCCGATAGACCTATCCCATCACTCACTAACATAGCGGGAGATGGTAAGACATTGAGTACATAATATTCCAGCAAACTCTTATAGACTCTTTGGTCCTTTAGGTACCATAAACAAGCAAGCAGTCCATAGACTCATTTTTAGAGTAAACTCTTTTGTTCTCATCACCCTAGCAAAGTGTTGAAACAAGTCTAGGATACTTTAAACCATAGGCTGCACATAAAACTCAGAAAATCCAAAAACATTCTCAGATTAGTCTTGGTGGTGGACCATAGCTATCTTCACAAAAACAATCCATTTCCACCTGGCGACTCCACTAATCCATCCCTTCTATATTTGACCATCTTTCGCCTTAATATAACTTTAGAAAAATCACTCATCCAAAACATTCACCAATACCATTCTCTCTAAAACTCTGGATCTAAAATCTGGCTTCCCGAAGAATCAATACCAGATCCCATCCAGACCCAAATCCCCCTATCATAGTAGATGACCCAGAGAAGATTCTGTGGCAAGCTTCTGAAACTGATCATCTAGCTACCGATAGATCCATCCGTAGAACAAGATCTGTACCTAAAACTCGCAATATCATTCTAGATTCACCTTCGGAACTAGAGTCATCACAAGCTCTTCCCCGAAGTAAATCATATAGTAAGATAAACTTCGATGATCTTGAACCCCTAAACCCACCACAAAGTCCTAGTAGAGAAGCTTCACCCACCACTCCTCCTGATTCCCAGCTTTTTTGTCAATTTGGCTCCTATCATCCCAGATCTGCTCAAAACCAGATCACTAGTCCAAGTTCATCCGCCACACCTGGTCAAACCACCACTGTTCAAACCACTTCATTTCAGCCTACTAGTCCTCATCTTACACATCATCCATTAGCTCCAGTCATGGCAGCCTGGTACGCACCTTTGGTGTTACCACCACCCTTGGCTCCTCTCCCAAACAAATATCAAGACAAAATCCCACACTTTACTGGAGAAGACACCACCACACCTCAGCATCATATAAGTAGAATGACTGATGCTTATGAATACCTATAGGTACAAGACGAGACTGTCAGAATGAGAATATTCGCCCAAAGTCTTGGTGGTGAACCCAAAGCATGGTTCAAAAGCTTAGCTCCAAACAGTATCCATGATATCCCAGAACTACATCAAGTTTTCAGAAACAGGTGGGAAATCCGAAGAAACCCCATTCAAATCCTGTCAGAATATAACAATCTAAAACGGGAAAATGGGGAAAGTGTCCAAGCTTACTGTACTAGGTTCAACAGTGTATATAACTCCCTCCCACCCCATTTCAAACCTCCACTTGGTTTAGCTTTGGCAAAATTCCCTGAGGGGTTTGATCCGGACATGACATATCACTTAAGAGATAAGGATCCCCCTACCTTGGAAGAAATGCAACAAATAGCTATAAAAGCAGATGCCAACTTAGCTGAAAAAAGAGCCAGAACTAAATCAGAAAGAAAGGTCACATATAGAGATGAAGTCTCCACTTCGTCACCTTCCCTAGATCCCAGAATAGATGACTTAGTCAAATCCATGGCTAAAATGTGGGAAAAGATCAATGAAAAAGCTCCTGTTAGGGACAACCAGCCAAACCCTCCGATCAGAAACCGAAACCAAAACTTTAGGAGGGAGCAGCCCCAAAACAGACCAAGGGATAATGACCAACAGATCAGGCCACCATTCAATGAAAACTATGTGGAAGAAGATGATAGGGACTCGGAACCTCTTGATGAACATCATTTAAACCTCATAGGGTCTGACAATGAGAGTGAGGTGTACCTCACCGAAGAAGAACAAGCATTCTTTTCTCCTGATCAAGATGAGACCAATTATGAAGATCCCGATGACCCTGCCATAGAGTTTCAAAATGCTATTGTAGAAGCCCACAGGCAATATGACCTTAGAAGCAAAAGAAACCAAGATAATGTCAAGAAAGGTAACTCTGATACTGCTAAAGCTCCAGATACCATCCTCAAAAAAGCATCAAGCAGTGACAAAATCAAGGTTGAAAAGGCTGATCAAAGCCAAGCTAAAGTCACCCAAACTAGTCCTATCACATATACTCCTGATACTTCTACAAAGGTCACCAAAACAACTATGGCAAACAAAATTCCTAAACAAGGCCAACAAGCTCAGAACATAGACAAGGTCTCAGCTGAAAAAGCTGAAACAAACATATCTAAACTTCAAGTGCCTTTTAGCTTTGAAGGCGAAATCGCTAAAATCAAAATCACCATGCCTCTTACTGAACTCATTGCCCAAAACTCTTATAAATCCCAAGTACTAAAGGTCTTAAATCTAGGGAATGATGCAAACACTGTTAATCTCACTGATGACATTCCTGAAGTATTGTTTGGTCCAAAGATAGAGGGAAAATTCCAAGAGGGAGCTACTCTCCCATTTTACATTAGCCTAAACATCCACGACCAAATCCTCCACAATGCCATGCTCGACTCCGGCGCCTCGCATAATCTTATGCCGAAGGTAGTGATGGAAAGATTAGGTTTGGAAATCACAAGACCATACAAAGACTTGTATTCATTTGATTCAAGCAGAGTCCAATGCCTGGGTTTGATCAAAGACCTTTGCTTTAGTCTGGCCCAAATACCCGCGAAACATCTAATCATGGATATAGTAGTGGCAGACATTCCTCCCAAGTACGGGATGCTTCTATCCAGATCTTGGGGAGCCAAACTCCAAGGGAATATTCAACTAGACATGTCATACGCCACCATTCCTGTGTTCGGCCAGACCAGAATCCTCTACCGAGAATCCCACATGAAATACATGATTAGCAGTCAAGATAGACCAGACAACATTCCAATGTGTTCCTTGCGTTCCGACCTGAACTCTTTCATTATGCATATTGATGAGAACATGGAGGAAGAGTCAGAAGAAACTGACATGAACTTAGATCCACCACATCAGCTGTTACTGAGGCCTTATGATGAACTAGACACTCAAAACTACCATGATCATGAACAGCTGGGTCTTGAGGAAAGTCAGTTTTCCCTTTCTGAAATAGGATTAGAGCAAGAAGCACAAACCCTCATGTACTATCAAGAAAATTGTTCTAGCTTCAGTCAAACACCAGCAGTAACTTGTGGAAATTTATTCCAGGTAAAACCTTTAGAAGACCTACACATCATAAACCTATTTGGAACCCGGGAGCCAGGGAGTTTAATGTTTCTACCATATCTCAAATATTTACCATCAGGTGACACTCCTACTACTAATGAAGCCTTGATTATAGCCCCAACAGCTCAAAATCTAGAAAGAACGCCTGATAAACTTCTTATGAGTAAGAATGATAGTTTCGGTCCCACCATACCTGAGCTACTGAAATTGGCTCATATTCTGGCTTTTCATGAAGAACTTAGAAAGGCTAAAATCAGAAACCTCATGAAGAATACCAATTTCTACAGGAAAAACAAAGGAACATACTGTGTCACTACCTTTCCCTCAAAGAATAACTTTGACAAGAGAAAACACCACAATCTGAAACAAACTAAAATGATCAGGGATAAAACTGGTGGCCATAGAATCTGCTTTGATTTTAGAAATAATACTGCATCTCCATATAACAAAAATCATGTTTTTTCTATCCAAGACCATGATTCACCAATTAAAAGTGCTTTTAATCATGTATTCTTGCAAGATGATGTTTCAGGTCATGATCATAAGATTCCTTTGCAAAGTAGACAACTTAAAGATTTTTTCCAGTTTGCGGGAGGTAGATCTGATTTCAAGTTCAAAATTGCAAAACCACCCAATATCAAAAATCTGTTCGTAAAGGCCATGTTCCCAGTTTTAAATTTCTGTGTTTTTGCATACCTTGATGATGTCACTATCTATTTCAAGAATTACCAAGAGTACATACATTACCTAAAGAAAGCATATAGTAAGGAAAGGAGTGGAAATCAGATATTCAGAGAGGTACAAAGGGAGGATACCGGACTATTTAGAGATTCTTGCATGAATCCCTATGTTATGTTAGAGAGAGAAAATTTCCCAAATTTTTCTTTTCAGGAGTTGAGTGGGCCAAAGGTGAGAGGAGATCCTTACAAGGATAAGATGCTGAAATTCCGTCATTTCCAAGATTTTTGAGTTTGAAACACTTTCAGTCATTGTACATACCATTGTTTGAAATATTGACAAAATAGAAAAAGTCAAAAACAGTAAAAGATAGGAAAGTCAAAAACAGTAAAAAGCAGAAAAGAGGGCAAGTGAAGATAGAACAAAGGCCCCATGTTCCAAAAAATATTCTTTCGGAAAGCGAGCAAGTCTAAATGCCGCTGCTGGTACTTCAATGTCTTGTTCAGCTATCTAGCCTAATCATAGCTGAGCATGTTTAAATTTATTTGCTGATAAGTTAGTGAGTGTCAAGATAGTCAACATTGTGTAAGATTGACTTATCACAGAGCTTAGATTAGGGAGAGATTCTGGTTCCACATGCCTAAAACAGAACCAAAGAGAGAAGCGAGGGATGAAAAGCACATTGTACATCTTAGCCCCGCTTGTCTAGTTTCCTTTTGTTGCAAAATAACATTTGTGTGCAGCTTGTCTTTTATGCTGCAAATGCATGACAAATCAGACTGCCTAATCCTGATTTGATCATTTTAAATTTCATGTTGTAGATTAGAGAATAAAATCCTGTCAAACTGCTTAATCTTGACAGTCGATCTAGCTTTAGGTAGAGTAATGAAGGAGTTCATCAGTTTAATCTGAACTCCCGGCAGATATAAGAGTAGAAATAGATAGGTTCATTTTGCAAAAAGAAAAATATGCATTTTCAAAAGGCTGCTAGTTCAAATGCGCCAAAGAGAAGAAAAAATGTTAGGAAAGATAGTGGGGTAGGTAGAAGTATCATTGATGTTAACCATGCTGTCATTTTTCAGAAATAACATCAAGAGAAGGGTAAATTTTGCGCCAATGGATAAGGCACTGGTCTTCATAAGCCAAAGATCTGAATTCTGGACACCTCCTGACGAGGAGCTGCCCTCCCCAAATGGAGCCACTGTTAGCCATCAGTATTTTTTGCATGTTAGTGATGACTATATCTTCAGCTGAGTTTTCTAGAAACTGATTTCCTTATGTCAATATGTCATCCAGAAAACCCTCCCAAAACTTTTTTTCACCTTTCTACCTATTCAGTCCACCCCTGGCAAAACCACAACCTCCTTGTCAACAATCCTATCTAACCTCAGCCTTATTGGTCTGCCCATCAGCTTTAAAAGGCAAATCCACATCTGTTTCAAAGGTCTCCCCTATGTTAGGAAGTGGCGTTTAGGACATTTCACCTTTGGCAATCATCAAAAGGCCAAAAAAGCCCTCATCTGCAGCAGACCTACCATGACTGATCCCTTAATTTGCAAATGAAGTTGACAAACAGCCTTAAGTCACGCCACTCATATTCCCTAGGTCTCAGCACTGCATGAAGCCCATTCCCAAGCTGACTAGTAGGTTTTTCACTGTGTTCTATGGTTCTACAAAGACAGGAAATATATTTCATCTCATGGATTAAATGTTTGAGTTCACAGTTAGAAGAACAGCTGCTTCTAAATGTATTATGAGCCTGAGATGAAGCTGCAAAACAAAGGTCACTCATCAGGACCTTACAGCTCTTTCCAGCATGAAAATCACAGTAAGAAAGGGTCGCCACTGTCTCAGCTAAATGGTAAATTGTCAAGGCCCAGAACCTCCTTCATTTACAAGCAGAGGGTTAGGGTGCCTCCTTCATACATAAGCAGAGGGCGCAGGCCAGAGTTGACTCAGAAGGCTGCAAAAGTCCAGGTTTGCCCTGACTGAAACAATGACACAATATCTTCAGGTTTCATGAATGTAATTGCTGACCATAACAGGATTATAGTGGAAATATGATAATCTCAAAGGAAAGGGGAGTTTGGCCTGATAAAAGAGATCATCTGAAACTTTCAAGTCAGGTGAATGGTTGAAACTCTAGAAGGCCTGTCATCAGTGAACTTTCCAAAGCATAAGGACCCTGTCTATCCACAAGATCAAATAGAACAGATGATAAACAATGCCATTACACAGGCAGGAGAAAGTTCTTGGTTTTTCAAGAAAGCACTGACCTTCATAGTCACAAAGAGTTTTGTCAATATAACAGGTCATGAGATGAACAAGCCAAGTGACAAATATCTCAACAACCTTAGAAAAGTGTCACTGTGGCTAGCTTTCCTTCAAAAAGCACAGTGATGCTTGCAAATAGTGATGCCTGGATTGATGCTGTTCAAATGATTTACTTACCACTGCAGGCGGTTGAAAACTGGTAAGTCCAAAAGTGCAGGGAAAAGACACAAAGAAATTGAATGAAGGAAAGTGTTACTGTCTATGATATAAATGTATTGATCTCCCTCTTCAAAAAGCTATCTGTCAACAGTCCATCCAGTAGAGAGGAGAAGGTATTGAACATATTGTATGCTTTGAATGCCAAAAGAGCAGTTGACTTAAAAAGGGTAAAAGCTGCTAGTTTGCTTTTCATAGCTTTTGTTTAACTTCAGTCTTGCTTTGTACATTTCAGTTTTGCTTATCTGATTCAGTAGTTAAATTTAGATATATTAAGCTGCTCATAGCGTCTTCAGTTGCCTCCGAAAGCCACAGCTGGACTGATGGTGAGGGACTGCATTATGAAATGTGTAGTTTAGTATTAGTTTCTTTTATGCAAATTTAGATATATTAAGCTGCTCATAGCGTCTTCAGTTGCCTCCGAAAGCCACAGCTGGACTGATGGTGAGGGACTGCATTATGAAATGTGTAGTTTAGTATTAGTTTCTTTTTTGCAAATTTAGATATATTAAATCATATATGACATCTTCAGTTGCCTCCGAAAGCCACAGCTGGACTGATGGCAAGGGATTGAATCATGAGTGTATGGTTTAGTATTAGTTTACTTTCTGCAAATTAAATATCAGTTACACAAGTTGTTTATGATTACTTCCGAAAATCATAGCTGGTCTAATGATGAAGGGTCGGAAAATGAATTGATGTAATCTGATTTAGATTTATTTTGTTGCAATTTTGAATTTCCTTAAGCATAGTTTCTTTTGTGTTTAGTTGGCAGCAAGAATAGTTTGGTTTTCATGTTCACTAGTTTACTGTTTTGATTCATTAGATTAGCAGCACCTTTTCATTTCAGCAGTACACTTTTACTTTCTTTCAAGTCTTGTCATTGTAATTCTCAATTTGCTTTTAAAGTTTCAAGTTGGTAAATCATTATAGGGGATATCACTTCCTTGAACAAATATAACCAAACTTGCTTTTCATTTTAGAATTTCTATTTCACCTTAGAAAAACCAAAAACGACAAAAGTTAAGAAATAGGTTATCTTGCACATATAGTGCGCCGCACTTCATCAGCTTACGATTCCCGGATTGACAAATTAAATGCAGCAATTTAGGACACACTAAATTGACCAAACAGGACTTTCAAAGGGTCGAGAGTTATCCCATTTTTAGAAATGATGAAGCTGAGGAGACGACCGGCAGGAACACAGAAGACACATTTTAAAGGGTTAAGACGTATGTTATACTTGCGACAACAGAGGAAAATGGTACGCAGATCATGTAGGTGTTGCGCCCGATGTTTAGAACACGCAGTAAGGTCATCTAAATAAGCGAGGATGATATTATCTAATTCATGGAAACAATAATACATGGCTCGTTGAAAAGTGGCACCAATGTTTTTAAGACCGAATGGCATGACTCGGTATGAAAAAGTGCCGCACAGACTAATGAACGCGGTTTTAAGTTGATCAGAACGACGGATAACGATTTCGTTGTATCCTGAGAAGCCATCCATAAAGGATAAGACCTCGTACCCCGCACACTCATCAATGATTTGGTCAATAAATGGTGTGGGGAAGTTTTCTTTGGGACAAGCTTTGTTCAGATCGCGAAAGTCGGTGCAAACACGAATGGTGCCTTGTTTTTTGAGAATAGGAACTGGGTTGGACACCCAAGTGGTGTACTCAATGGGGTAAATAAAACCAGCCTACTGGAGCTTATCGATTTTAGATTTGATGGCTTCATGTCTAGATGGATGAATGGGTCTTAACTTTTGAAGGACCGGAGTGGCGTCAGGCCATGTGTCGATGTGGTGTTCGACAATGGCCAGATCGATGTTGGGAAAAATACTGAGAGGGGGGGGGTGAATCAGTATTTACTGCATATTCAAAACTTTTCACTTTTTCATTCCTTAAAACCCATACGCTACTTTGCTGAAGCCCAGTAGCGTATACACGCGGATATCCTTCATAAAACTCGCGTATACACAGAGATCTAATTATGCTATTAGTTCTTCACTTATATCATTCCATCATTCATTCATTAGATGTTCTATAAATAGTAAACATGTGCATTAAGAACAGAATAAACCATCACACAAAGCATCACACATGAACACCGGGATTTTTAGGTGGAAACCCAAGTCGGGAGAAAACCGCCGCTGCAGTTGCTCAGCCTTCAATATTTTATTATAGAGAAAACATCTTACAACATATGTGCTGGTGCAGACTCTACCAGCACGCAGGCACCCACCTGCGCTCGTTTACCAGCCTCTTCTGGAAGGGAGCTCCAACCCCCTGACTCGTTTACCAGCCTCTCCTGGAAGGGAGCTACGACCCCCCGATCTCGTTTACCAGCCTCACCTGGAAGGGAGCTGCAACCCCCTGACTGAAGGCTACAACCTTCAGCACCACCTTGGACCACGTTTCATCAATTTTCACACTGGATCCAACAACTTCAATAGAACACCACTTGCAGGCCATATTTCATCATATTTTCAAACTGGACCCTTTCCATACTTTTAAGCACAAACATACATCACCAACAGATACATATCAACACAGATCAGATAGCAGAAACACAGCAGAACAGTAGATCCATTCACTTTTACCTTCCCAGCAAACCTAGTTTGCATACGCGCTTTCCCTTTGCGATGTATCGCGTACTATGCGCGCTCCAGATCCACTGCTTAGAGCGTATACCTCAGTGTATATTTTATTGCGCATACGCGCTTTCTCTTCGCTGAAGCTGCGTATATACGCGCTTCCTTCGCGGCGAAGTAGCGTATAGATCTTCAATCATTACAGAGCAGCATACTTCATCAGATCAGATATTCAGTTCAGATCTACCCTTTTGCTTCAGACAGATGTTCGCCTAGATGCTCGCCTCATCACAGATCTAAGCCTTCCATAATCAGATCTAGGAAATACAAGAGCAATTCAGATCTAGATCCCCTTCTTCATCATTGGTGCATCATACATTCAGATTTATCATTCAAGTGTAACCCTTTCCATTCAGATATACTTCAGAGAGAAGTATTCATTCAAGCTCAGACATCTTGCGCCCACACTCATGATTTGCACAATGAATTTCTTCTCCTTATATAGGTTTACCCTTTTCAATACCATGAGCCCCTTTTTCAATACCATGGACCAAAACAATACCATAAGCCCAAAACTACCTGGACGGGGTCAATTAGGCGGATCATTACCCAATACAATGGGTCAATACCATGGTGGTTACCCTTGGTTTTGCACTTTTTGAGCGCTTTTGCCCATACGCGACTTGGCACGTTATTTTCCGCATGCATACGCGACTTCCCCTAGGCCAATCCGCGTATACAAAGAGACATACTCTTTTCATCATATTTTGAGCACATTCTGAATTCTTTTCTTCATTGCCTTCTGTACACACTGTAGAAACATCATATTTTCTTCATCAGGATCATATTCTCTCAAGTACAACTTCATCAAGAAAGTTGTCATCATCTCCATCAAGTGGGTTGCTTTTCAAGGGCAACACTCAGCATCATATTGTCAACAAACATCAGATTTACATCATTCACCAAGTCCATCAAGTCAAGAATAACTTCATCAGGTGGTTTGCCATCAAGGACAACACATGTCAACAGTCGCATGTCTTCATCTTCATTTAGTGGGTTGCCATCAAGGACAACACTCTGCATTATATTTCCAACAATCTCCCCCTTTGGACTTGATGGCAACCACGATGGTGTTTGGTTACCACAACAGATAGGTACCATGTCACTCTCCCAAATATGTCATTCTCCCAAATATTTGACATCATTATCTTCTCTTCATTCAAACACCATGTCACTCTCCCCCTTTGACATCAAGGGCAAAGGGCGGATCAAAAACCAACACACTCCCCCTTTTCTCCTCATGTGGAAGAAACATTCTGCAGATCTGATATGTGCTGAAGTGGCCAAGCTCCCCCTGAGTTCATGCTGAATCTTCAAACATATTTGTCAATGAAGTACATGACTCTATGAACTTCCTATCACCAAAGACTCATACTTGCATCAATTATCCATCCAAGTGGATTTACATAAGAGACTCAACTACCCAACCAAGTGGGTTTACAAATTTGACTCAGCTACCCAACCAAGTGGGTTTACAAAATTGACAAGTCCTTACATGACTGAATATTACAATTTTCAACATGGGTCTCCACATGACCTTTTCATCAAAAATGACTTTTCATAAACAATACCAAAAAGACCTCAAGAGAGATCATAAATCAGAACCACCATAATGCCAGCAGTGCATTATACTCAGCAAAACTAATGCTCCCCCTGAATCTGTGCATCCATGCATCCTTTTCATATGACTAAGTCTCCCCCTTAGTTTGTGCATCCTGAACATTTTCACCAACAAATCATCAAGGCATCTTCATAAAAACATTAGAAACAGAATTATGAGAGCTGGAACACCACCAGAGATACCAAACAGTATCAGAGATACCAGACAGCACTGCAGCTGTGCTGAAGAATGCTGAACCATCCAAAAAAAATTGTCAGCAACCAACCATACGCGGGTTTATGTGCAGGAACTCGCGTACATACGCGACTGTGTTTCAGGAAACCCGCGTATCCCAAGCCATCTTCTAAAATTTATGCAGATCTGATTCTCTATGAGGAAAAGACAATGTTCAGCTTCTTTCTAAGATATTTGACTGCTTCCCTGGACTACAGATATAACAGAATAGTGTAGTTGTGTCTTCAAGCGTCATCCAATGGTTGTAGCATAAGCCCATTAGTAACCAAGCCTTCAGATCCTTTGCAGCATCAATACATTCTTTCCAAAAGAGATTATCATACCAGAACAACATCTTCGGATATGTGTCAAGCAATCATCCATGTGGTCCAAAATCACCATGATCTTCAAGATGTAACATGAAGTAACATATGTAGGCAAAAGATCTCAACCATAGCAATCAAACTCTATATGATCTGAAACAAACAATATCCAACTCATCCACACAAAGATACTTATCAGCAACCAGGGCTCAAAATCTCATCATAATAATCCATGTACTAAATCATCATCATTTGAGCATGAGTATCACCAATACCAAAGAATAAGCAGTCATATTTCCAACAATGCAACCATTAGAATTCAACCTGCTACTCCCCCTAAACCATTGCTTCTTCCTTAACTTGTGCAATCTGAGACACCTTCAACAGCAAGTCATCAACAACAATCTCTGCATGATCTGTCCTCATCTCTGAACTATAAGACTTTCATCTCAACAATGAATGCTCTTCATCATAAAGCAACCAGGCTTCATCCATAATCTTCAACACAAGAACCCATGCATCATTTCATTATCATGAGTATAACTAGAATGATGCTAACAGTGCAATCATCAGCAGTCAGACTGATGCTCCCCCTGGACCTCTGCTTCAGATCTTCAGCTATCGGATAAATTTTCTTATCATCAATGCATACGCGACTGCGTCTTCTGGAACTCGCGTGTATACGCGACTTTAGTTAATGGAACCTGCGTATGGAAAGTGAAGCATAGAAAATTTCCATCTTCCTTCATTTCTTCCTGAGCTTGTACCTCCTGTACCCGTCCTTTTCACATCAGATGCGCTGTCAGAAGTAAACATAACCAGAATAATCAAATCAACCATGAGAGTCATCATGCATTGCTCCCCTTGTGACGATACATTACTAAATCTCATAATGTATCCCACATCATTCCTGCAGTAAATCAGAGAAGTAAGCTTCCAGAAGTGGATGACTGCAGTAGGGTCTGAATTCCCTACGTTTCTGATCGGTCCTCCTTCTTTTTCCAAATTTGCTTGAGCTTTCCAACAGTGTGCTGAAAATTGTCCACTTTCCCAGATCTGTTCATCCTGCATTCTTTTTCTACATGTCCATACTTATTACAAGCATAACATCTCATGTGGCCAGAGAAATAAATATAAGAATCATAATGAGTATTTCTATTCTTCCTCCTTTTACAATCAGCTGCTTTATGTCCATACTTGTTACATGAAAAACAATATCCCCTGAAGAAGCTAGAGTACCTTTCTGAGTAGAATTTGTTTGTTTGTGGCTGAAATGATCTGCTCCTGCAATTTGCTGCAACATGCCCATAATTATTACATTTAAAACATTCAACGTTCTTGAATGAATTCTTTTGAGAATTCATGATTGTTGGTTGATCTTTTGTTTCTTTCAACACATCAGGTTTTGCATTGAGATCTTCTGAATTTTTGGCACTTCCTTGTGAGCTAGATTCTCCTTTAACAGTTTCATGGAAACCAAGACCATGTTTGATAGCGGGAGACCTTTGATTACTCAGAATATTGTCCAGAATATTAGTACTATCATGAAACCTCAACAGTTTTACCTTTTCTTCCAATTTACCTTTGAGAATGTTTACCTCAACCTCCAAGGCTTGACATTGCTTTGTCATGCTTTCTTCTTTTCTTCTTCCATCTTCAACTTGATCCTTCAGATTTAGGATCTCTTCTTTCAGCCAATTTTTGTTTTCTTCACATGTTTGTTCCAGCTCTTCATTCTTCTTATTTGATTTTTCCAGATCTTCTTTGAGAGAGATAATTTTTGCTTCAAGGCCTTCCTTTTCAAAGGATTGTAGAGGTTCCTCGTTCTCCTTACTTGATGCTTCTAGCTCTGCTTGCAGAAAGATGATAGCAGCTTCAAGTCCTTCATTCTTCTTGCTTGATTTTTCAAGATCTGCTTCTAGATCTTTAATTCGATTGGATGCATAAGTATGAAACCTTTGATACTTTTCCACCTGTTCATTCAGCATTTCTATTTGATCTTTCATTTGTGAGATCATCTCTTTATAGACAGTTTCTTGCTTATTGTATGAACTTTGTAGTTCTTCTTCTTTAATTTTGAGAGCTTCTTCTAGATCCACGACTTTACTTTCACTATCTTTACTATTGTTTGCATAAAGAAGAGTATTACAAGTGGCCTTCTCCTTTTTCTTCTTTGCCATGAGTGCTTGTAGATCTTCGTCAGAATCTGTTTCATCTTCTTCAATTTTTGCTATACATGATTTCTGAGGTATCTCCTTTCCTCGAGTAACCTTATTCTTTTGCTTCTTAGCCATGAGCACTTTCAGATCTTGGTCAGAATCTTCTTCATCTTCACTGGACACTTCATCATCATCTTCTTTTGCATAATAACTCTTTCTCTTCTCAAATTGTTTCCCTTTACCATGCTTTTCTTTATAAGGACATTTAGCGGCATAATGACCAACTTTTCCACACTCAAAACATTTGAAGGGAAGCTTACCTTTGAATCTTCCAGTACCTAGTTGGAGCTTTCTCACGAAATTCGCTTCTTCTTCATCGGATATATAGTTGGATTCTTTGACAACTTCCTTTTCCTTTCCTTTTGTAGATGCCTTAAAAGCAGCTTCTCTTACTTGAGAAGGGCCTCCTTGTCTCATTTCAAAAGCAGTCAGAGTACCATGTAATTGAACAATAGTAAGAGTTTGCAAATCTTGTCTTTCTTCAATAGCAGACGAAGAAAGAAACTGGCAACACTTTCATCACTATGCATCTTCAAATTTTCATATTCAATTCTAAGAGTTTGGAGTTTTGCACTTTTTACCTTTGTGTCTCCTTCATAGCTTAGAATGATTTTTTCCCATATGTCTTTTGCCGAATGTAGCTGCATCAATTTAGAAAATTCTGATTCAGACATGCTTCCCAATAAAACATTCACTGCTTTGGCATTGATTTCATACTTCTTTCTTTCAGCTGCATCAGTAGGAATACTTGCCGGGTATTGATAACCTTCTTCCACGATTGCCCATACATATGCACCAAGACTTTGCAGATATGCTTTTGTACGTACCTTCCAGAATATCAGATTGCTTCCATTGAATAGAGGTGGCTTTATAGACATTACTCCTTCTTGACTTCCCATTGCGACGGATCTCCTTTAAGCGATCAAGCTTCTGCACAAGGACCTCCCTCTGATACCAATTGTTGGGAAAAATACTGAGAGGGGGGGGTGAATCAGTATTTACTGCATATTCAAAACTTTTCACTTTTTCATTCCTTAAAACCCATACGCTACTTTGCTGAAGCCAAGTAGCGTATACACGCGGATATCCTTCATAAAACTCGCGTATACACAGAGATCTAATTATGCTATTAGTTCTTCACTTATATCATTCCATCATTCATTCATTAGATGTTCTATAAACAGTAAACATGTGCAGTAAGAACAGAATAAACCATCACACAAAGCATCACACATGAACACCAAGATTTTTAGGTGGAAACCCAAGTCGGGAGAAAAACCACCGCTGCAGTTGCTCAGCCTTCAATATTTTATTATAGAGAAAACATCTTACAACATATGTGCTGGCGCAGACTTGACCAGCACGCAGGCACCCACCTGCGCTCGTTTACCAGCCTCTCCTGGAAGGGAGCTCCAACCCCCTGACTCGTTTACCAGCCTCTCCTGGAAGGGAGCTACGACCCCACGATCTCGTTTACCAGCCTCACCTGGAAGGGAGCTACGACCCCCTGACTGAAGGCTACAACCCTCAGCACCACCTTGGACCACGTTTCATCAATTTTCACACTGGATCCAACAACTTCAATAGAACACCACTTGCAGGCCACATTTCATCATATTTCCAGACTAGACCCTTTCCACACTTTTAAGCCCAAACATACATCACCAACAGATACATATCAACACAGTTCAGATAGCAGAAACATAGCAGAACAGATCAGATATTTCATACCCCTTGCTTCAGCAAACCCTAGTTTGCATACGCGCTTTCCCTTTACTGATGTCGCGTATATACGCGCTTCCGTCCACACAAACCAGCGTATACCTCAGTGTATATTTTATTGCGCATACGCGCTTTCTCTTCGCTGAATCCGCGTATATACGCGCTTCCTCCGCGGCAAAGTAGCGTATAGATCTTCAATCATTACAGAGCAGCATACTTCATCAGATCAGATATTCAGTTCAGATCTACCCTTTTGCTTCAGACAGATGTTCGCCTAGATGCTCGCCTCATCACGGATCTAAGCCTTCCATAATCAGATCTAGCAAATACAAGAGCAATTCAGATCTAGATCCCCTTCTTCATCATTGGTGCATCATACATTCAGATTTATCATTCAAGTGTAACCCTTTCCATTCAGATATACTTCAGAGAGAAGTATTCATTCAAGCTCAGACATCTTGCACCCACACTCATGATTTGCACAATGAATTTCTTCTCATTATATAGGTTTACCCTTTTCAATACCATGAGCCCCTTTTTCAATACCATGGGCCAAAGCAATACCATGAGCCCAAAACTACCTGGACGGGGTCAATTAGGCAGATCATTACCCAATACAATGGGTCAATACCATGGTGGTTACCCTTGGTTTTGCACTTTTTGAGCGCTTTAGCCCATACGCGACTTGGCACGTTCTTTTCCGCGTGCATACGTGACTTCCCCTAGTCAAATCCGCGTATACAAAGAGACATACTTTTTTCCTCATATTTTGAGCACATTTTGAATTCCTTTCTTCATTGCCTTCTGTACACACTGTAGAAACATCATATTTTCTTCATCGGGAACATATTCTCTCAAGCACAACTTCATCAAGTAAGTTGTCATCATCTTCATCAAGTGGGTTGCCTTTCAAGGACAACACTCAGCATCATATTGTCAACAAACATCAGATTTACATCATTCACCAAGTCCATCAAGTCAAGAATAACTTCATCAGGTGGTTTGCCATCAAGGACAACACATGTCAACAGTCGCATGTCTTCATCTTCATTTAGTGGGTTGCCATCAAGGACAACACTCTGCATCATATTTCCAACAATCGAGTCCTGGCATTTCTGAGTAGGACCAGGCGAAAACATCATGGAATTATTTGAAGAGTGTGATGTAGGCTTCAATTTCTTCTAGACTGCAGTGGGCGCCCATGGTGATGTGTTCTTCGATACCTGGTTTGAAAAATATGTCTATTTTGATGGTAGGGGAGATGTTAGCCATATTTCCTTCTTCGAAAGCGTCAGGGGAAGGGATGGGGTTATCGAACCAATCAAATTTATTGGGAATGAAGTCTTTGGATTCGAGAGCATATTGGTCATGTGATTGATGTGGTAGGAAGTATGCACAATGGTGCATATCATCCCATGGAAAGTCAGGTGCGGTCATGGTTTCCATAATGTCTTCATCGGATTGGAAGAGGGGAGTAGTGGATGACATAAGATGACCCGAAGAGGTAGAAATATGAGATATATGATGTTGAAGGGAAAGGCTTGTGTTTGTGTCGATATGAGAAGTGACACCAGGGTCAATAGATGGGTGGGTAGGCGAAACAGTGGGGGACGGGGCTAAGGGGTTGGATGCCGGTGAACGCAGTGATGAGGCCGGGTAGGAAATAGTGGCGGAAGGTTCAGTCATGTCAGTATTAGGAGGAGAAATATTAATGGTGGTGGATGTGTGGTCGGGGGTTAAAGAAGGAGGGCAGGCAAGTGCGGCTTCGAATTGGCGTTAAGTGGCCAAAGAAGCACAATACTCGTCCAGACGGGGGAAAAGGTGGGTATAATGCCCATGGAAGCCGCATAAAGAACAAGGGTGATTGGTGCGCAAGTTTTTAAGTTTTGGAAGGGAACCAGGGAGGGCGACCTAGACCGTGGGAATATCAGATTCTGGAAACGTTTCGTTGACCACGATTTTGAGGTGTGGTAATTCAGGACAGGTATGGGTGGCGTGGCCGACAATGTCACACAAGGTGCACTGGATGGGATGTTTTGGAAGGCGAGGAGGGGTGGAAGTTTTCAATGCCACGGTGTCCTTTGGTTCCCCCCTGCGATATTTTCTATTGTTACCGGACATGGTTGTAACAGGAGGAGGTGCCGGGTGAGGGGACTGAGGTGTGGGAGCAGCAGAAGAGGCCATGGGTATTGGTTGAACCAGAGTCAAAGTAAGATACGGCTTGGGTTGACCAGGAAGGGTAGGGACAGGGGGGCTTAGATACCAGACAGGTATACCTAAGGTCAAGTTGGGTAAGGAGAGGTGTTGGCCGGATAAATCGTTCTTGGGACAAGACCGATCTCCCTAGTGTCAGAAGACAATCTAGCAACAAATGAACAACTAAGTTTGTCTTTCTCTAGATATATTTGTTTTACAAATAAATGCTATGAAGGTGTCGATCCTACCTTAGATCCAAATTCTTATTTGTGGTCGTAGTGCTTCCGTCGTATCAATAATCCTTCGTCGCAACAAGAGCTCTTTTGTCGCAAGAAAGTATCATCTTTCGTTGATCTGCAATCACAAACAAGAAAATATCAATAGCACCTGTATAAAAAATAATCATAAAACATACCTATCATAGTAATCAAGGAATCTATGAAATAAACGATCCAACGACAACTTATTGAGAAAAACAAAACTTGATTGTATTAATCTTAAAATATACAGAAGAACCTTACAACCTTAGCCTTGATGTTCGAAAGGCCTTCCCGGGGTCCGAAGCAGGAATCTCCTCTACTTTGATAATTCTTACACTCTTCCTCCAAGAGCACAAAGAGGTATGTGATCTTTCCTCTCAAAAGCTCAGCAGAAGGAAATCTAAATCTCAACAGCACTTCAACTCAAATATTTTACCCATCAAAATATTTTTCAATCCTCCATTAGTTTCCTTAACATAAAAACTTTATTCACTTCTTGAACTTAACCCAAAAGGCTACCCAATGCCTCCTTTTATAGAGCAGATGAGGAGGTTAGGATTCCACCTTTAAAGGGATAGAATCCTCCTTCAAAGGGATAGGCTCCTCACATCAAGGGATTAGTTCCTTAAGGTGTGGGATACATGCACCTTACTAAAGCGTACTCATCCCCAAAAAATCTCATCTAGAACCTTCTAGAATTGACCAAAATTCAACTTTTTTAGTTTAATTTTAACTTTTTGACTTTCTGAGGTACGGTGTCTCATAAAGTATTCAGAACACGGTTTATCTTCACATTGCACCGTGCTAACCAGCATGACTTCATGTTAAACTGATACGGCGTCAGTTGATCCCGTTAATTAAGCCACCTGTTGGCCGGATAAATCGTTCTTGCGGACCAGACCGATCTCCCTAGTGTCAGAAGACAATCTAGCAACAAACGAACAACTAAGTTTGTCTTTCTCTAGATATATTCGTTTTACAAATAAATGTTATGAAGGTGTCGATCCTACCTTAGATCCAAATGCTTATTTGTGGTCGTAGTGCTTCCGTCGCATCAATAATCTTTCGTCGCAACAAGAGTTCTTTTTTCGCAAGAAAGTATCATCTTTCGTTGATCTGCAATCACAAACAAGAAAATATCAAATAGCACCTTTATAACAAATAATTATAAAACATATCCATCATAGTGATCAAGGAATCTATGAAATAAATGATCAAACGACAACTTATTGAAATAAACAATCGAACGACAATTTATTGAGAAAAACAGAACTTGATTTTATTAATCTTAAAATATACAGAAGAACCTTACAACCTTAGCCTTGATGTTCGAAAGGCCTTCCCGGGGTCCGAAGCAGGAATCTCCTCTACTTTGATAAGTCTTGCACTCTTCCTCCAGGAGCACAAAGAGGTATGTGATATTTCCTCTCAAAAGCTCAGCAGAAAGAAGTCTAAATCTTAACAGCACTTCAACTCAAATATTCTACCCATCAAAATATTCTTCAATCCTCCATTAGTTTTCTTAACATCAAAATCTTAACCCTTTGAGGCTACCCAATGCCTCCTTTTATAGAGCAGATGAGGAGGTTAGGATTCCACCTTTAAATGGATTACACCCTCCTTCAAAGGGATAGGCTCCTCACATCAAGGGATTAGTTCCTTAAGGTGTGGGATACATGCACCTTACTAAAGCGTACTCATCCCCAAAAAATCTCATCTAGAACCTTCTAGAATTGACCAAAATTCAACTTTTTCAGTTTAATTTCGCGCTTTTTTGACTTTACCGGGGTACCGCAGGCATTACACTGGAAAAATGCATTCTAGAACGTAGTTTATCTTCACATTACCTGCGTACCGTAGCCAAAAACGCATGCAGGCTTCATGTTACCTGCGTACCCAAGGCTTTTTTGAGTTTTAAGGGTTTTTCCTCCATTTTTAGGGCTTGGAATGAGGAACTGAGGTTGTAAGACTTGCAAAGGAGGCATGTATGAGTGTTTAATGAGCTCATACAGTCAACAGAATGTCAAAGTGACATTTTTAGTGTAACAAGAGGGTAGCCAAGATAGGGACAGAGGAAGCTCCAGGAGGGGAAGCGAGGAAAGGAATCTAACCAACAGGAAAATGGCCGGGAGGGACAGGGCCGAGGGGATTGAAATCAGGCAGAATCATTCCAGTAGGGAGGGGGGATTTTGAAGGAAAAATACTGGCTATTGGGGGTGAAGGGCTAGGAGCCATAGGAGTTGGGGAAAGTTGGGGTTGCTGACTAGGCAAAGTGGGCTGTGTAAGGTCAACCCAAGAGGATTGCATCATGGAAACGCTTGCCAGGCTGGGGTCAAAGAGGGTAGGTGATTCAATAAGGGTTCCGAGCAAGTAGGAGTCTTTAAAGAGGTCGGGAGAGACACTGGGCCAAGACGTAGTGGCGGTGGAAACAGAGGGCTCAGGGGAAATCTGAGATTTTGGTGTACGATACGATAACTGATCGATGGTGACGATTTTGCCCTTATGAGGGAAGAACATCTTGCGGTAAACTGCGGATGGGACGGCAAACATGGCATAGGTGTAACTGCGCCCTAATATGAGGTTGTAGGCGAGAGGGGCGTTGATCACTTCAATGTAGACATACACAGTTTTTCCCGCAAGAGTAATAGGACAGCGGTGGAAGAGGCCGACGGGCTGGGAAGCATGGCCATCCCACGCATGAAGGGTGATTGTGGAAGGGGCCAATGCAGGAGATCCGAGGTGTTGCCAAACCAAAACGGACATGACACAGGTAGATTCCCCCTCATCAATGACGCATTGAGCAATAGTGGCATTGTGGATTTGGACCGAGATTTGGAAAGCAACAAACGCAGGAAGAGGGGGATGGTCAAGTTGACGGGGATCAAATAAAATTAACTGGTCATCAGTAGGGCTGACAGCATCCAGTTCCATCTGATCAGAGGCAGCATTTCGGTGTAATGGGCCCTTAGGGATTTGGGTATTAATCTTGGCATTGGGAGGAGGAATTGGCAAGGAGCCATTGGGTGTCGATAGAGGCTTAGTAGGGCCCGAGGATGGGGCCTCGGGGGAAGAAGGAATAGGGGACTGAGTTTGAAGGGAAGGATGGGCGGTGAGAGAGTGGTCTTAGGCCATCATGAGGATCTGGTAATCAGAGGGACCAGAAGGAGAAGCTTGAGTGGGTTCCAGGCCATGAGGCGACTAGGTGGCCATGAGTCCTTGGTGAGGGAAAGGATCGGGAAACATAGCAGGTGGAGAAGTAGCCGTATGGGAAGGGATAGAAGGAGAGGAGTGTTGTCCCTGCACGGTGGCTGCATTTGGGGTAACCGGGGACAATCGTGGGTGTAATGACCGTAAATACCGCATCATGAACAGGGCTTATTGGTGCGAAGTGGCCTGTCTTGCTTGGGATGAGGGATCTGAGGCTGGTCAGCAGTGTGAGAATCAAGATGGGAGGGATTGGGTCGATGATTACCGGAAGCGGAGGGAGTGCCTTTTCGCTTTTGTTTCGAAGGAAGAGGAGGAGTTGCACCTGGCTGCACAAATACGTGCCCTGGAGGGGGAAGTAAGCGTGGCTGTGGGGGTGGGGGAGGCAAGGGAGCGAGAGGTCCAAATGCAGGAGGAGCTGGGACACCAGGTTGCGGATAAGGGAAAGGGTGAGAATGGGAAATATTGAGGTAAGCAGGAGAGTGGGCAAAAGGAGGAGGCATGCCAAAGCCTGGATACATGTTACCGGGATGGGCAAAGGTGCTGGAGGTGCTGGCCCCGCTGGGAGGAAAACCATAGGGCATAAGAGGTGGAGTAGAGGTGTGAGACATGGCTCCAATGAGACCGTCAGCAGCGTGAGAGGGCCCGGAGGCGTTAGTTCCCCCAGGATTTGGGAGATCAGGAAGGATAGTATAAACATAACCAGACTGGGCATAGATAAGGTCATATTTTAAGGCGATTTGAAGGGTGGCTTCTTTGGTTTGGGGGAAATGGGAGGCAACATCTTTGCCAATGGGAGGTAATAGAGAGCGAAGGAACCAATCCATGTAAACTCGATCTTCAAAGGGGGGAGCATGGCATAAGCTTCGTCGTCTTTTCCACTCCTAGACATGAGTGGAGAGACCATTTGAAGAGGATTGCTGAAAGGAGGTCAATAGTTCAGTGCCAGTGTCGTATCGGAGAGGGAGCTGGAAATAAGACAAAAAGGCTTGGGCAATGGTTGCAAAAGTGGTATGGGAAGAGGTGGCTTGATAAACATACCATTTGGATGCCTCGCCGGTAAGGTTACATTGGAATAAATGAATATGGATGGAGTCATCGGTGATGGAATTAGAGGAGCACCACATGTGGAAAGATCAGATATGATTGGAGGGATCTTCACTAGCAAGGCCTTCAAACTTGGGAATGTCGGAGGGGAGCTTGGTTGGCATAGTAGGCCAATTGACATTGTGGCGGATAGGATCATTGATAAGCTGATTGAAGTCGAGTAGACTGAGGCCGACCATATACGGAAGTAATGGGGTAGTAAAGGTAGGTCCCGTAGTGGTTCCACTGGAAGTGGACCCAGCAGTAGAACTGGGGTTAGGGCTAGGTCCAGAACTAGACATGGTGGAGATAGAGGGGGGAGAACCAGAATGACGGGGAGAACACGAAAAATCAGACGAAGAGTCGGAGTGCCGACTCGGGGGAGGACTTACTCGATGATGACGGGAAGGAGGAAGTCGACCAACCGGAAACTGAACGTGAAGGCCAAGAAGTCGCCGGGAGAAACGCCTTGGAGGAGCAATGATGACTGGAAGAAGAAAGACCGACAAGGGCAGCAAGGAGAAAAATCAAGACGCGACAAGGGCAAGGAGGTGCAGTGTCGATTAATTTTAGAGTCTGTGCCAGGCGGTGTTAACCAGGCTCTTCTTCACTTAGGGTCAGTGTGTGGCGTGCATTAATTTTAATTGCTTAAACCCAGACATTTTGAGAGTAAAAGAAAAAGTTTGCTACGTAATGGAAAAGAAATCTGCAGTAAATAAAACTGAAATAACAGAAAATTAGCAACTAAAAAGGCAGAAATCGAACCCAAGTAGGTGGGTTTCTCAAAACTAGTCTAGAAGGGGCAGAGCACGCTAACAAGAGACCAATAGATCTAAGGTCCGAAGGGACTGGAATCTAATGGAGAAATCTGCTGGAAAGTGGTGCAGAAAGCAGAAAAGAAGCAGGGGCAAGGTTGCTGCTATAAAATAGGAGATCAGCCAAAAAGAGGGGGTCAAATGGGTGACCCTAGAGATGAACCCAAACAAAGTGAAAGGCAGTGTATAGAAAGGGAAGAAAGGTTGACCTGTGAGGATCTGAATAGGAGGTATCAGATCGGAAATCAGGCTGAAAACTTCTGGAAATTCAGACGTCTGAAAACAGCAAAAAACTCTCCCATGAAAAGTGGAGGGAATTGAATCCCTAAGGGGCAAGATTCCCACTTAGGTGAGTGAAATAGATCAGCAACAGGTCTGAACAGGTGGAGATAAAGGCTGGAAAACCCTGACAGAAGCTTCAGTGAAACCCAGAAAAAGTGCTGGCAGATTGCAGAAAAAGTTGTAGGTCACAGGTTTGGGCCTGTTTTCAGGCCAGGTCTCAGATTTAGGGCAGAAAAGTGCGACCTCAAGGCCAGGTCGCACTTTTTGGGCCGATAAGTGTGACCTACAAATCCAGGTCTGGAGGCAGAATATTTCAGAAAATTTTGTCGTCACAACAGCGGCTGATGTCGGTCACCTGTGCAAAAAGGCCAGAAACACACGGAAGTTATAATTTTGAATGTTTGAGGGTTTTGGAGAGGAAAAATAGCATAAAAAATGGAAAAAAGAGGAAAAATAAAAAAATGGAAGAAAAACCCTAGGGTCTGAAACAGCTGGGTATGAAGGAAGATAGAAAACGACAGTGGTCGCAAAAGAAAACCCGTGTGGAGTCGACAATTGTTAGTGTGATTCTTTCTTCATAAAAGATCACTTTAGCTATGCATATCAAGTAGCCCTAACATCAAATATGGCTGAAAATTATTTTTAAGTTTGCTGCATAAAATTAGATCTAAGCATAAAAGACATTAAGCAGATAAAATGTAAAATGGCTCCATGCATCCAATGAACAAGACAAGAACAATGTATAAAAAGAATTTTATATTATATCAATGAATGGGGCACCTGAGAGGAAAACAAGAAAGGTGTTTTCCAGTTCTCCTCAGTGGGATGAGTTCTTGGAAGTCCTCAGTGTTTCAGATCTAAAATTCCTCTCTTTGGTTAATGTGGAAAACCCTAACAAACATGGAACTCAATGGGAGTTCAAAATGCAAACAAATGAAATTGGTGACCAAAAGTAGATCTAGTGTGATCCAATGCAATGGAGGTGACTAATGAATGGGGAAAACCCTTCTATTTATAACAAAATATTGGGGTGTTCTAGAACTCGGTGCATGAATAAAATATAATTAGTCACATTCTAGAATCACCCTTTAGGAATATTTTATTATATTTGTTGGAGGGAAAAGGGTTTTTGACTTGGGTCAATTCCTTTATTTATAGATAATAAATAAATAAATGATTTATTTATTATTAAGGGAAATGAGGGGAATATAATTAAATAAATAATGGTTTATTTAATTATTAAAAAATTATTTAGTCAAATTTAACTAGGAATAGTATTTAAATAGTGATTTAAATAACTTATTCTTAGGAAATAATTAAATAAATAATGATTTATTTAATTGATTACCTTGTTTTGGGTAAAATATGACCAAGAAATGTAAAAAAATGTGATGAAAGCGATTTTACTCGGGGTAAAATTAGTCTTACATGGTGTACTTGGGTTCATCTAACGATAATGAGTTAGATGACCAAAAAATGGTGTAACACAGCCCTCAAAGGGAGATGCAAAAAGACAGCCTAGGCATCCATGAAGAGATACAAGACATTAGCAAAAATGAAGGGAAAAGTAACAAGGGTAAAGAGCCATGGAGCATGTGCTAGCTGCCTCTCCTAGGTAAGGGGCCATGCTCTCTTCTCTGAAAGTCACCAAGCCCCGGACAACAAAGAAAAGGGTTCCTAGAGTTGTAACTCCAAATTTGACTATGGCCCTCTCAAGCAAGGGAAAATTTCCAAAGAAACCCATGGTCAAATTGCCCAAGAGGAAGAGTACTAGAAGAGCCACCCAAAGCAAAGGGAAGGGCAAGGAAGAAAGCAGTCATGAATAGGAAAGGGAATTTGACATCATCCAAATCCAAAGTGATGATAGTGATAATGAAGCTCGGATCCTAGAAAATCTCTTAATCCATAGAGAAAGCCAAATTGATGCCTTGAGGGTTGATCTTCATAGAGCTAGGAACTTCAATCACTTTTTGCAAGTTCAAAACAAGAAAATGAGTGTCCATATGGCTGTATATGAGACACAGGCCATCCGATACAAAACGGAGGCCTCCAAAGCACAGGTGAGATTGGAAGAACTCATGGGTGAGTTCAAGGAAAGTGAAGGTGAAGATCAGCCTAGGCGAAAGAGACCAAGAACCATGGGGCTAAAAAAGGCCCTTGAGAAACAAAAAGAAGAAGAAAATGCCCTTCTCCAATCTACCCCTCTCACTGCATTGTTCGAACAAGAGATAGAGAAAAATCGGGAAGCATGGCTTGAGAGAGTTAATGATCACTTGGAGAAGAAATTGGACAAGGCAAACAGGGACTTGGACCTTCAACGGAGGATGACCGGGAATTATAAAAAGCTAAATCAATTTTCCCGGTGGAAGTTGAAGGCTGCTCAAGAAAAAATCAAGGAGGCTAAAGGGAAGTGCCCAGCACCAAAATTGAGGAAAGACACCTCAAGGCTCCAAATTTTGGCCTCTGCTTCACAACATGTTGCTGAAAACCCTTGAGGGTCATGCTCGCCAATTTTGGGCGAAATTCGACATATTTTGGTTTTTTGTCATTTTTGGGTTTTTGGCCAAAACTCATGGGCATCGCCATTTCATTTTGGGGCAACATCAAAGGATGAAAATGGTATCATTAGATGCCATAATTTTAGGAGCACATACTCAGTGATTTTCAAAACAATTGAAGATTTTTTGCACCCCCAAAATGGCGAAAAAAACTCGCTTTTTCTACACTTTGCCTCGTTTATCAGCAAGGCTTATTTTTTGGGTTTTTACACACAGGCCTATTTTTGGAGGACTTCCAATGGTCTGTTGTGAGAAAACTAAACATTTTCAGAAAGTGGACATTCAGAGCTTTCCAACGAGCTATCATGAGTCTCATTTCGACATCGGAAAGGCTTCCAAAAGTTGTCGGAAATTCAAGGGACCTTTTGCTAATGTATTTTTTGAGTATTTTTGTAAAAATTGAACCTTTCAAAACTGACTTTTCCTCATGTGCGTTTAGCTATTTTTGTGCATGATAAATTATGAAAAGTCAATTTATTTCCCTCTTTTAGCATTTTTTAGATATTTTATGAGATATTTTGTGCCTTGGGCTTTGCAAAGCCTCAAGGACAAAATAAGATATTTTGGATAAGCCAATGAGATTGCAAGTTGAACTAAGAGGTTTTCCTCACTTGGGCCTATATATTCCAAAGGATTTCATTGTAAACAAGGCTGAACTTGATGAATAGAAGCAATATATGGTCATATAAGCTTTGGAAGAAATACTTGTCTCATGCTTTTGGATAGTCTCTTGGATGTTCTTGGATGATGAAAGAGGATTGTTGTTGGATTCCATGACTTGGTAGAATGGTATAGTGTCTCTCTCTTTGTTTTGTTTTCTAGTTTTCATTCATAAATCCATGTTCTTGCTTGTTATAGGACAATAGAGAACAAATTTGAGACATGCCCTTGGAGGCACCTCAAATTTCCTGTTTCTTCATAGCTTCCATGTTTTCTTCATTCTTATTCACATTAAAGAATTCTTGATTGCTCTTTAATAACTTAAGGATATTGTTTCTTGTTTCATTCATGGTTTTATGCATGCTAAGTATGATTTATGGTATGCCCTGCTTACTCATGGCTAGCCATAGCTCCATCCATGAAATTTCTCTTTGATTGATTAGATTGTCATTTGTTGAACCAAGGAGGTCTTCTTCTGATCTTGCCCTTTGCCTAAGACTATGCAATCTTGTTTTCAAAGGGCCCAATAACTTGAAGTATTGTGTTTATGCGTTCCGGCATAGTGATTTGAGTTGTTTTTTTGTCTTAAGTGTATTTCCCCAAAGTCTGATAGCCATTTCCCAAATTTAGAGAGTTATATATCTCTATGCATGGCTTGAAAGTTTATTTCTATGCATTGATTAGCTTAAAGTTACATTTATCATGATTAATGGTTTGCCCTACCATGTTTATGTCAGCTATTAAACTAGTTATGCTTGGATATTCACAAAATTGATGTCCATCTTACCCCATTTTGCCTAAAGATCCATTTTACCTCGAATCAAATCGGCCCTTCAACAACCTTGTATCACCATCTGATAGCTTTCTTGATCTCTTCGACCCCATAGCCCAGTTGATTTGACATATTTTTACCTATCTTATATATTTGATCAGTTTCATCCCTCACACCCTAAAAACCAAAACCAAAAAACCTACTTCACAGCTAGCCTAAAATCAGAGCACAATAATAAAACACACTGATATCCCTTACACAAATAGAGAGAGCCATCTCTGAGTCCAGGAAGGCTAGGTCCTTGGGCTCCAAAGACTGGTTTGATGTTACACTATCATTTGGCTTGCCAATCAGCCAAATCACGGGACACTAACATAATGGCGATCACAGTGGGACTCTGAGTGATAAACAAACTTAGTTTCCCTAAACCTTCATAAATATTTGAGAATACTACCTTGTGAACTTATCCCACCGCTCACTAACATTATGGCGATCACGGTGGGACTCCGAGTGATAAACAAACTTAGTTTCCCTAAACCTTCAGAAATCTTTGAGAATACTACCTTGTGAACTTATCCCACCGCTCACTAACATAATGGCGATCACGGTGGGACTCTGAGTGATAAACAAACTTAGTTTCCCTAAACCTTCAGAAATATTTGAGAATACTACCTTGTGAACTTATCCCACCGCTCACTAACATAATGGCAATCACCATGGGACTTACTGAGTACATGACATTCTAGCAAACTCTTATAGACTCTTTAGTCCTTCAACACTAAAATCAGACCATCAGTCTATAGAATCATTTAGAGTAAACTCCTTGTTTCACCATCTTAGAAAAGTGATGAATCAAGTTTAGAACACTCTTACAAACTAGGCTACACATAAAAAATCAAAAAACCCCAAAACTTCCTTAGATTGGTTTTTGTCAGTATTGGTGGTGGACCATACACATATACCTCAAAACAACTAAAAATCCACTTGGTGACTCCACTAGCCTCCAGTAGGCCTTCCTACTTTACTAAACTCTAGGCTACTATCCAATTGAGCCACCTCATCGCCACCCTAACATAATGGCGATCACGGTGGGACTCTGAGTTATTGACAATCTAAGTACACCTTAGGACTCCAGAAAATCCCTTATCTTCAAGAATACCTACCACTTATCCACCTCATCGCCACACTAACATAATGGTGATCACGGTGGGACTAACTGAGTAAATAACAGTCTAGCAAACTCTTGTAGATTCATTAGTCTTTAAAATTTAAATAGGCAAGCAGTATGTAGAGTCATTTAGAGTAAACTCTTTTTGTTTTCACTACTCTAGCAAAGTGATGAAACAGGCTTAGAATACTTTAATAAACCATAGGCTGCACATAAAACTAAAAAAACCCCAAAAAATTCCCAGATTGGCTTTTCCCTAGTTACTGGTGGTGGACCATAACTACATCTTTACAAAAATAACCAAGTTCCACCTGGCGACTCCACTAGCCTCCATTAGGCCTATTACTCCACTAGTCCTTATAAAATCTCCTGGGAATGCATTAAGAAATCCCAATCATGCTGATGGTGGACAACACAGTTCAAATTCTCCACCTGGCGACTCCACAACCTTCATTAGACCAAAAGACTCCACTGGTAGAGAACTTTAGACTGATTGAAAAGACACAGTGACCCTATCTTATTAACAAAGATGGATCGAAGGACACAAATGAGATATGCTTCGATGAGCAGAGAACATATCCCTGGATTCCCACACAAAATTCCTAAAGACGTAAATTGGATAAAAAACCTACCTATCTTTCGAGATGAAAATGTTGATGACCCATTGTTACACCTCATCAATTTTCATATACATGTATGGAGGTTAAAGTTTGAATGGCATGAGGACTGCCTCATGAAAATTTTCATGGGTACATAAGAAGGAAAGGCAAGAGAATGGTATGAAGGCCTAGAACCTAGCATCTTTTTTTCTTTGAAGGATTTCCACAAAGTATTTTGCAAACACTATATAGGGCATTTTCAATCTCTATCATTGGCTGAAAGTTGTTGTGATCAATCCGAAGACCTCATACAACACCTTGTAAGCATTGATGAAAACTTAGGAGATTGGCATCCTGAGGATTATTTAGAGGAGATCCATAATTTTCTTACCCAAACTAACCATCAAGATGACCAAGAAGAGAGGATCCACAAGAGCACTTTGAAAAGGTTGAAACAAATAACAATCCATCTTCCCTTCCTTGTAAAATAAAAGAGGAAATTCAGCCACAAGATCAAATTCCACAAAAAATGGAAAGCAATTGTTTCCCAATACAAAGAAAACAGAAAATACCTCCTCCTTTAACTGAAGAGGAAATAGATCAGATGTTATCCACTACTGCCTTACCTACTAAAGAAATTGCTCATAAAGAAACAATAGAACAAATTGTTTTTGAGGTTGAAATAATTCCTCAAAAAGACATTCATCCTTGTGAGCATTCACAAAAGGAAGAGAGACATCATAGTTCCACCCAAAAGAAGAGAAAGACACCACCCCTTTCAACAAAAGAAGAAACCAATGAAATCCTAATCATACAGCCAGCATCCAAACCTTTTTGTAAAGAATATATGTATATGTGTTCTACTGCTGATTTATCTACTAATGCATTTTCTCATACTAAAAGTACAGAACACACTGATGCTGATACTAAAATTTATTTTCAAGAAGACCTGGTGCTAAATAATAGTCCTACTCATCAAGATAATGGCTCACAAATAGGAATCATCTCACTAAATCAGGATGTACCAAGATTTCTTGAAGGTAGCATAACATTAATTTCTGAAGTTGCCAAATCAAATAATCATAAAGAGGGAGAAGTGATTATTTCTCAAAAGAATCCCAAGGTTAGTCAAGTAAAGGAGGGAGCAATCCTAAATGAGGTCTATTGTTCAAATCCTCTAGGCCAGCTACTATTCAAAGACCCCTTTGTTGTTTCCCTAGAGACCTTTAAAGAAGGAGTAGTGTGTTCTACCATGAACAGTTTGCTGCAAAGTATGAGGAAAAACTTAAGCACTACTGTCCGAAAACAAATGAAGTGGAAGTGGCCTTTTGATTTCTTCAGCATCATGAAAGAACTGAAACAAAGTCCCTCATGGAATCATCTGCTTGATTGGATTTGTTGGAAAGGAGATTTCACTAAATGAATGTATATTGTGTATAGGTTAGATTAGGATAGATAGACAGCAGTGGAAAATAAGCTCAGCCTTGTGAGCATATTCTTAGTTCTAGATTGTTTAAAAAAAGAAAAAAAGTGAAAAAACAGAAAATACAAAAACAGTAAAAAGTAGAAAAAAGGGCAGTTTCTAAAAGCAATGGTAAAGCCCCATGTTCAAAAAATAGTCATTCGGAAAGTGTGCAAATCTAAATGCCGCTACTAGTGTTCAAATTTCTTGTTCAGTTATCTAGCCTAATCATAACTGAACATGTTTTAAATTTATTTGCTGATAAGTTAGTGAGTGGAAAAGCTGGTCAACATTGTGTAAGCTTGACTTATCAAAGAGAGTAGATTAGGAAAGATACTGGTTCCACATGCTCAAAATAGAACCAAAGAGGAAAGCGGGGATGAAAAACAAATTGTGTATCCTAGCCCCGTTCTTCCTAGTTTTCATTTTATGCAAAATAATATTTGTGTGTAGCTTGTCATTCGTGCCACATGTACATGACAAATCAGACTGTCTAACCCTAATTTGATCATTTTTCAATTTCATGTTTTAGATTAGAGAACAAAATCCTGTCAAACAGCTTAACCTTGACAGTTGATCTAGCATAGGTAGAGTAATGAAGGAGTTCATCAGCTAAATCTAAACTCCTGGCAGATATAAGTGTAGAACTAGATAGGTTCATTTTTCAAAAAAATATATATATTGTCAAATGGTTTCTAGTCCAAATGCACCCAAAGGAAGAAAAATGTTAGGAAAGATAGTGGGGTAGGTAAAAATATCATTGATGCTAATCATGCTGTTAATTTTCAGAAATAGCATCAAGGAAGAATCATAATTTGCGCCAATGGATAAGGCACTTATCTTCATAAGCCAAAGATCTGAAATTATGGACACCTCCTGAAAAGGAGCTACCCTCCCCAAATGGAGCCACTGTTAGTCATCAGTATTTTTCACTTGTTGGTGATGACTAGTTGTAACAGCCAAGTTTTCTAGCAGCTAATCTAAAAAATTGTCAAATTTGCCACCTGGAAAACACCCATAAACATTTTTTGCCCTCCTACCTTTTCAATCCACCCATGATGAGATGAAACCTCATTATCAAGCCCTATCTAGCCTCAGCCATACTAGCTTGTCCATCAGCTCCAAAGAAAACAATCCAAATCTGTCCAAAGAAGTCTCCCCTAAGTTAGGTAGTGGCGCTTTAGGCATTTCTCCCTTGGAAAACTATCCTAAAGCCAAAGAACCTCTATCTGCTACAGACCAGTCATAACATACATTCCCATTCTGCAAATAAAGTTGGTTACACCCTTAAGTTGCTCCACTAAAAAGCCCTAAAGTATCAGCAATGCACATGCCCTAGGTCCAACTGATATTAGCTGGTTTTACAGTGTTTCAATGAATCTTTCAAGAGCAGAAGTGTACCAGCATCCCAAAAGATAGTATTTGGCTCAACATGAGAAGACAGCTGCTTCTTATGTGATTTTGAGCCTGGGATGCAGCTACAGGGCAGAGAGTTGTTTCATTAAGCTCCTGCAACCACAGTCAAAGAAGGTTGAGGACTGAGAAAACCTCCTTCATTTTATAAGCAGAGGTTTGAGGACTGAGAAAACCTCCTTCATTTTATAAGCAGAGGGTTGAAGATTGAGAAGGCCTCCTTCATCTATAAGTAGAGGGCCAGGGATAAAGTTTGTTTTCAAGTTTTTTACTAACTGAAAAGGCAAACTTTAGGTACAATGGAAGACATTTGAAGGTTTTTGAATAAAAATGATGTTAAAGGCAGAGGCAAAGCAATGATGCTTTTAAAAAAAATTTGCATGAGTTTCAATGTTATTAAATTACAATGTGAAGCTAATGGGTTGATCATCAATGAAGAAATATTATTAAGCAGATGGCCAAAGGAGTCAAACAGTCTTGGTCTCAAAATGACTTCTACCATCAAGTATAAAGGAAGCCACTATCAGTATGTTCATCAAACATTCTTCAATGGGTTGAAACAAAGGTTGAAAGGAAACTAGGCATTTGTCAAAGTATGCCTCCTTCATAAACAAAGTAAAGGGGCTCACCATTGTTTGAGGATGAAAAGCAATTATTGCATATGGAAAAGATTTCAAAAGGGACTGCTCTCAAAAAGGGTGAAATCAATGAAAATTCATGTTTCTTGTAGACCTCCTTCACAGAAGAACAAAGGGACAGCCTTCCCATGTTCACATTTCAAACTTCAGTTCATCATCCCCTGTTTTATCTCCATAAAGTTAAAAACTAGATTATTTTGTCAATCTAAGGATAGTTAGTGGATTTGGTGATGGAGACCTCTTGTAAACAGGATTTTCACTTACAGTTTCAAATGATTTTTTGCTCCCACAGTCAAAAGAGAAGCTCAAAGAGCACCTAACAGTTAGATCAGCTTCACCATGAGCGTTATCACCTTTAAAGCAGCAGGAGCAGAAACTTCCAAATTAAGATAAGTTATCTCTCTACAAGTAGGGGAAAAGATGCTTCACAAATAATTGGGTTTCCTTTTTAACAAGAAAAACACTGAGTGATGATTAGCCTTCAAAGTGGCTTTCTCACGGTGAAAAGAGGTCACATGTATAAAGACCTCCAAAAATAGTCATCCATAATACTTCAAAGAGGCCTGGTCGATTTTGGGTTTGTTTTATTTTGAAAAATAATAAATGATAAGGTTGGGTTTCATTTGTTGTTTCACAACCAACTCCTTTTTCAAAAGGGACTTTCAAAACCCTCACAAAGTGTTAGCCCCCCTATGAAATTTTTGACAAGCAAATGGGCGGCTAAATTGTTTTTGAGTCTTCAAGGAATGCATTTCCTCTAAAAACACAGTCTCCTTGAAGCCTCCATGTGCCTTTTATTCCTTTGATAGTATCCCCTCTGCGGATTTCCCTTATAAAGCCTCTCTGTTGATGAAGAAATTCCCAAAGGCTTCCTTTTCCCTCTTATTTCCCCTCATTTAGCCTCTTTTCATCCCCTTGTCTCCCCCTTTTATTTCCCTTCTTACCCTTCAGTTTCCCCCAAAATCCCCTTTAATTTCCTCCCCTAACCTTTGTTGGCCTCTTCTCCCCTTTATTCCTCTATCGTTCCCCTTCAAACCCCTTAAAATCCATTAATATGGGCTAAAAACCCACTTTCAGACCTTATTCTAAGGCCTGGACCCGTTCCCGCAAATCCCTTAACCACTTCCCCACGTGACCCTTACCCAAGACCAAGCGCTTAAGCCTTGGGGGCCAATCGCAATCGGAAGTCGGGCAGGTGCAAACCCCTGTGTAACATTGAAAATCCCCGATGCGATTGGGATATAACGTTAAGTCCCCGATCTATTCCGCACCGTTGATCTTCTTCGATCGAACGACTGAGCGCTAATCACATTGCCCCCCGTCAATCGCAATCACAACATTCATGCTGTCACCCCCGATCAATCGCAAGTCTTTCCACTGATCCCCTGATTGCATCCCCACCGTCTGTTCCCTTCCAGATCCAACGGATGGCGCTTAATCGCAACAGCGCTCCGATCGTGATCGCAAGTCCTTCCATCTTCCTCCCGATTCAATCCTGACCGTTGATCTCCCCGCCTGATCCGACGGTCCTCCGCTAATCACACCCTGTCTTTTGATTCCCCGATTGCGATCCTCTGATCTCATCCTAGCCCTTGATTGTCCCGCCGATCTAACGGCCAGCGCTTAATCGCACCTGCCCCTCCGATTTTTGTCCCCACCGTTGATCTCCCCACCAGATCGGACGGCCAGCGCTCAATCGCTTTTCCCCTTCCGATCGCAATCGCAAGCCTTCTCCGTGCCGCTCCGATTGCGATGCTCCGATTTCATCCTGGCCGTCCATTTTCCTGCGATCCAACGGCTATCTCACAATCGCATGCTTTTCCCTCTGCCCTTCCGATTTAATCTCCGCCGTCCATTTTCCCGCGATCCGACGGTCATCGCTTAATCGCATTGCCCCGCCCGATCGCAATCGCAAGCCTCCCCCGCTGTCTCCCGATTTCATCCTGATCGTCCGTTCCTCCCGCAGATCAACGGCCTGGCGCTAATCACATCCCCTTTCCTCCATCTCCCGATTCAATCCTGTCCGTCCGTTCCTCCCCCAGATCGACGGCCATCGCTTAATCGCTCTATCTCTCCCAATCGCAATCGGAACTTTTTGAATGAGCGTTGCGATTGTCTTTCGCTCCGACCTCCGATTGCGATGGTGTGATTGGATCGTGACCGTTCGTTTCCTCCAAGATCGGACGGTTCTGGTTTATTCGCCCTCCGCCTCCGCTGGGTCCCACCTCCATGGCTGCCGCTCCTTTGTTTTCGTGTTTTCCTTTGTATTACGCCCAAGTGTTCGACCTTTGGGCGCTAGAGTTTTAATCATTTCTATTTCTTTCTGTGTTCTTTCACCCTTCTCCACTCTTCCACCACCATTCCACCGCCTCCACTGACATTTCCTCCTTGCGCCCCACTACGGGTTTTTAAAAACGAGTTATTTCAGTGTGTAGATGGTATAGAGATGCTTGATTCGGCATTGCCCAGTGACCCGGTGAAGGAATTCAAAGGGGTTGGTGCTGTTATTAATGAAAATCAAATGTTAGCCCCACAAATCAAAGTGATTAAGGCCTTTGTTTGAAGATTGAGCACACCACGGCAAGCGCCATAAGCATTGCCACCTAACGGCCCAGTACTCTTCTCGGATGTGCACCTTCCTACAAGTCCCTCATGCCTCTCGAGCCCTGAAAGATTAATTGCCTTGTCGAGACCCATTTAAGGCAGATCGAGCGGCGATTCGGAGGTATGGAGCGGCCTTACGGACCTTTGAACGAGTTCATTTATTCCATAATGCATGACCTGAGCTCCAAGCACCAGAAAGGACTTCAAAGAAATATCCGAGGTCAATTTTCCGTCCTGACAAAGATCTCCGAACCAGATTACAGAGTACATACAGCACTGCAGAAAGCCATTAAGCAGTATGGGCTTGGACACTTCCGCCGATTCTGTCTTAATGAGATTGATTAATTGTCTATCTACCTCTATCCCTTCCTCTTATCCTATAAGAAATCCCCGAGAACTAATTGTAAAGGTTGTTGTTGTTGTTGCCTTTTTGGGCATCTGCTGTTAGAGGGATTCAGTTTGACTGTTAGAACAACCTTAGGAGGAAGTTGCAGAGTAGTTTGTATGTAATAGGTTGGGAGGAGAAGTTGGGACTGTATTAGCCATTGAGCCATATTGTACATGACTGGTTTTGCATCAATTAATCAAAGCACATTTCACAGGATCCTGGTCTATTACTATTGGTGATGCTTTTCTTAACTCTGTTATTTACATTTTCATACTGTTTCATGTTCTGCTGGTAGGCATCAGAATAATGGTATAGGATTCACCCATGTTAGGTGCCCTATGCTGTCTGCTCTCCCTACCTTTATGTTTTCTGCTTCATGTGTATCTAAGAGTAAATTCATGGAGTTTAACCAGTGCAGTGGATGTTATTGCCTGCTTGCTGATGTATGAACTTGGGGGTTTGCTTCTTAGATGTTTCTCTATAATCTTATCTCTGTTTTTCCCTTGGAGTTGCTAAAGCAGACCTGGAGTTAAATGACCTCTGGTCTGATCTATAAGCAGCCCCTTTGTCTCTTTGAGAGCTGCCTTTGAGTATGTCCAAGCAGGTCTGGAGTTAAATGACCTCTGACCTGATCTATAGACAGAAATTCGGTTGCTTTCCTTCTTTCACTTTCCTCCTTAATGTTCCATCCCATCATCTATCTAAAAAGATCCTTTAGTATAGATGACTTTCCCTTTGGAAGCCTTGGCTAGTGGATGCAAGTAATTTCCCTCTCATGACTCCATAGCCCAATGGATGGCACGGTCTTGGCCCATTCTCCTTGCTGAAACATCCTGCTGCCATGTTCCTTTCCTCCCATTGCTTTCTCGGCCTATGATCTCCTAACCAACCCAGCAACCCTCCAACCAAATTATTTAAACCCCCCTCTGTGCTTCATAACTAGCCTAATATCTCATTCTGAGCTTCAAAGATAAATCATTCTTTGTTTAATGGAGAGATCCCTCTCCGGGTCCAGGAGGGCTAGATCCTAGGGCCCCAAAGTGGTTCTGATGTTGTCTCATCTTTTGGTCTTGCCAATCTGGCCAAAACATGGGAACCCCAACATAATGGCGACTCCGCTGGGGACGAATCTGAGAGTTTACAGTTGTTGATATTGGTCTATTTCCCATTTTCATCACCAACATAATGGCGACTCCACTGGGGACAGATCAGTCAGCTTTGATTTTGTAAACCACTGTGGTGGACAGTAAGTTGTAAATCATCCACCTGGCGACTCCACAATTCTTGAATGATAAAAAGACTCCACTGGTGATCAGCAGGCCACTGATTATCTTGGTTTCACATAAGACTCCACTGGGAGACCATGTCGCAGTACAACATCATCCACGCCAAAGATCTAGTCACTTCGCTAATGAAAGACTCTGAACAATTTGCAGAAATAGATCCAAGCCTCATAGCAGAGTTTCAGCATGGAGTAGCAAGTGTACTGGCAGAAATTGAAGGGGAGGACCTTCCAAAGGTGGTTGACCTTCTTAGCTCACACCTCAATTCCCAACCTGCGCTTAAGAAGATGTTTTTAGATCTGGTGGTGGAGAGGTATGAGGCTGAGATTGAACTCTTGAACTCACAAGAAAAATAATACGAGTTCAGAGACCCAAGAGCATTCTTAGAAAGTCTCCCGCCCCCTAAAAATACAAAGATTCCGCTACTGTTCGACGTGCAAGAAGAAGAAGATTCGGTTCTCAGGAGCCGCTTTGAGAACACAGTGGAAAACGAAGAAATAATTGAAGTTGCCCAGGACGAAGACAGCCTTCCAATATGGGGAGGCCTAAAAGAAGAAAGCATACATCAAGTGTTTGTTGATCCTGTGGCAGAATACATGGAGGCCCTGATTTGCTCAAATACTCCAGCGTTGATCCTTAGCAAGGGCCAGATTCATCAGAAATGGTCACTACTGATGGTGACCACAGTTTTGAAGAACCACAAGCAGAGCACCCTGTGGTTATCTCTGACAGGCAGCCAGTGCTCATATCCTTTTTCACTACTACTTGACTGGCTGTATTGGTTTTATCATATCACCTAGAACATCAGAGATTTCCGGTTAGGGTAGGGTAGGTAGGAAAGCTCAATAAATCTCAGCCTATGAGCATGTAGTTAGTTGTTTAAATTTATGTCTTAGAATGTAGAGAAGAAACCTGCTAGACAGTCCAATCCTAGCAGGTAGTAGTGTAGGTAGAGAAACATATGAGGCCAACAGTCTAATCTGGTCTCATGGAGTAATAAGGGTAGAAGTAGCTTAGGTTTATTTTTCCTGTTTGTAAAATTTAATGATGTAAAGGTTCTGCAAGTCCAAATTCACCCCAGAAGAAAAAATGTTATGACTATAGTGTGGGTAGGTAGTTGTTTGGAAGAATTTTACTGCTGATATGTTGTCTTCACAGTATGTGGCAGCTGATCAAGGAAAGAAAAGGATGGTTCAAGCAGCAGGCATCTGGCCTACACCAAGCGATCATTTTCTGGTTTCTTGGCTCCTTCAAGAAGAAGCCATCCCCATGTGGAGCCACTGTTAGCCCCCCTATGAAATTTTTGACAAGCAAATAGGGGGCTAAATTGTTTTTGAGTCTTCAAGGAATGCATTTCCTCTGAAAACACACTCTCCTTGAAGCCTCCATGTGCCTTTTATTCCTTTGATAGTATTCCCTCTGCGGATTTCCCTTATAAAGCCTCTATGTTGATGAAGAAATGCCCAAAGGCTTCCTTTTCCCTCTTATTTCCCCTCATTTAGCCTCTTTTCATCCCCTTGTCTCCCCCTTTTATTTCCCTTCTTACCCTTTAGTTTCCCCCAAAATCCCCTTTAATTTCCTCCCCTAACCTTTGTTGGCCTCTTCTCCCCTTTATTCCTCTATCATTCCCCTTCAAACCCCTTAAAATCCATTAAGATGGGCTAAAAACCCACTTTCCGACCTTATTCTAAGGCCTGGCCCCGTTCCCGCAAATCCCTTAACCACTTCCCCACGTGACCCTTACCCAAGACCAAGCGCTTAAGCCTTGGGGGCCAATCGCAATCGGAAGTCGGGCGGGTGCAAACCCCTGTGTAACATTGAAAATCCCCGATGCGATTGGGATATAACGTTAAGTCCCCGATCTGTTCCACACCGTTGATCTGCTTCGATCGAACGACTGAGCGCTAATCGCATTGCCCCCCGTCAATCGCAATCGCAACATTCATGCTGTCACCCCCGATCAATCGCAAGTCTTTCCGCCAATCCCCCGATTGCATCCCCACCGTCCGTTCCCTTCCAGATCCGACGGATGGCGCTTAATCGCAACAGCGCTCCGATCGCGATCGCAAGTCCTTCCACCTCCCTCCCGATTCAATCCTGACCGTTGATCTCCCCGCCTGATCCGACGGTACTCCGCTAATCACACCCTGTCTTCCGATTCCCCGATTGCGATCCTCCGATCTCATCCTGGCCCTTGATTGTCCCGCCAATCTAACGGCCAGCGCTTAATCGCACCTGCCCCTCCGATTGTTGTCCCCACCGTTGATCTCCCTGCCAGATCGGACGGCCAGCGCTCAATCGCTTTTCCCCTTCCGATCACAATCGCAAGCCTTCTCTGTGCCGCTCCGATTGCGATGCTCTAATTTCATCCTGGTCGTCCATTTTCCCGCGATCCAACGGCTATCGCACAATCGCATGCTTTTCCCTCTGCCCTTCCGATTTCATCTCCGCCGTCCATTTTCCCGCGATCCGATGGTCATCGCTCAATCGCATTGCCCCGCCTGATCACAATCGCAAGCCTCCCCCGCTGTCTCCCGATTGCATCCTGATCGTCCGTTCCTCCCGCAGATCAACGGCCTGGCGCTAATCACATCCCCTTTCCTCCATCTCCTGATTCAATCCTGTCCGTCCGTTCCTCCCCCAGATCGACGGCCATCGCTTAATCGCTCTATCTCTCCCAATCGCAATCAGAACTTTTTGAATGAGCATTGCGATTGTCTTTTGCTCCGACCTCCGATTGCGATGGTGCGATTGGATCGTGACCGTTCGTTTCCTCCAAGATCGAACGGTTCTGGTTTATTCGCCCTCCGCCTCCGCTGGGTCCCACCTCCATGGCTGCCGCTCCTTTGTTTTCGTGTTTTCCTTTGTATTACGCCCAAGTGTTCGACCTTTGGACCTTTACAGTTTTAATCATTTCTCTGCTGCTCTATGTTCTTTCCACCCTTCTCCACTCTTCCACCACCATTCCACCGCCTCCACAGCATTTCCTCCGCCGCCACTGCCTGGGTTTTAAACAGAGTTATTTCAGTGTGCAGATGGTACAGAGATGGCCAGTTCAGCATTGCCAGTGACCAACAGAAGGAATTCAAAGGGGGTTGGTGCCTGTTATTAATGAAATCAAATGTTAGCCCCACAAATCAAAGGATTAAGGCATTGTTTGAAGATTAAGAGCACACCAGCAACGCCATAACTGTGCCACCTAACAGCAGAGTACTCTTCTCCAGATGTGCACCTTCCTACAAGAAGTCACCATGCCTCCTCGAGCCCTGAAAAGATTAATTGCATTGTCTGAGACCCATTTAAGACAGTCAGGCAGCAGTTACAGAGGTATGGAGCGGCCTTGCAGACTTTCATCCAGTTCATTTATTCCATAGTGGTAGCACAGAGCTCCAAGCACCAGAAAGGACTTCAAAGAAATATCCGAGGTCAATTTTCCGGCCTGACAGAGATCTCCGAACCAGATTACAGAGTACATACAGCACTGCAGAAAGCCATTAAGCAGTATGGGCTTGGACACTTCCGCCGATTCTGTCTTAATGAGATTGATTAATTGTCTATCTAACTCTGTCCCTTCCTCTTATCCTATAAGAAATCCCCGAGAACAAATTGTAAAGGTTGTTGTTGTTGTTGCCTTGTTGGGCATCTGCTGTTAGAGGGATTCAGTTTGACTGTTAGAACAGCCTTGGGAGGAAGTTGCAGAGTAGTTTGTATGTAATAGGCTGGGAGGAGAAGTTGGGACTGTATTAGCCATTGAGCCATATTGTACATGACTGGTTTTGCATCAATTAATCAAAGCACATTTCATAGGATCCTGGTCTATTACTATTGGTGATGTTTTTCTTAACTCTGTTATTTACATTTTCATACTGTTTCATGTTCTGCTGGTAGGCATCAGAATAATGGTATAGGATTCACCCATGTTAGGTGCCCTATGCTGTCTGCTCTCCCTACCTTTATGTTTTCTTCTTCATGTGTATCTAAGAGTAAATTCGTGGAGTTTAACCAGTGCAGTGGATGTTATTGCCTGCTGGCTGATGTATGAACTTGGGGGTTTGCTTCTTAGACGTTTCTTTGTAATCTTATCTCTGTTTTTCCCTTGGAGTTGCTAAAGCAGATCTGGAGTTAAATGACCTCTGGTCTGATCTATAAGCTGCCCCTTTGTCTCTTCGAGAGCTGCCTTTGAGTATGTCCAAGCAGGTCTGGAGTTAAATGACCTCTGACCTGATCTATAGACAGAAATTCGGTTGCTTTCCTTCTTTCACTTTCCTCCTTAATGTTCCATCCCATCATCTATCTAAAAGATCCTTTAGTGTAGATGACTTGCCCTTTGGAAGCCTTGGCTAGTGGATGCAAGTAATTTCCCTCTCATGACTCCATAGCCCAATGGATGGCACGGTCTTGGCCCATTCTCCTTGCTGAAACATCCTGCTGCCATGTTCCTTTCCTCCCATTGCTTTCTCGGCCTATGATCTCCTAACCAACCCAGCAACCCTCCAACCAAATTATTTAAACCCCCCTCTGTGCTTCATAACTAGCCTAATATCTCATTCTGAGCTTCAAAGATAAATCATTCTTTGTTTAATGGAGATATCCCTCTCCAAGTCCAGGAGGGCTAGATCCTAGGGCCCCAAAGTGGTTCTGATGTTGTCTCATCTTTTGGTCTTGCTAATCTGGCCAAAACATGGGAACCCCAACACAAAGTAACCACAAAGGTAATCGACTTTTTCAACTTCAAGAGGATAAAAGGACCGTTGAAAGCTCATTTGAAATTCTCAAAACGCAAACAACATCTCCTCTTAGCTGCTCACTGGACCGAAGAGAGTTTTCAAGCAAGTTTGCAGAAGTTTGGAGCCTTTTGGCCCGCGCAGCGCATTCAGGAGTCAGTTTACAAAGATATTGTATTGTTGTGTGGCGCGCATGTAGCGGTGCGCGGCGCGCCTGTAGGCGCTGGTCATGACTGCCCACCATCGACTCGACACCTTGTCTGCTGCATGGCGCTTACCCTTTTGAACATGCCGCGCATGTGTTAACAGTCGAAACGCCTTCAACAAGTCTTGAAGCTGCTCAACTCTTCAAACAAAGGCCACCATTGATCTTCGAGGTATTTTTGTGTGCCTCCTTGGTATATTGAAATTTCTAAAAGGGTGATCAATGCTGTGTTTTTCAAAAAATAAATGGTGGTGAAAAAAGTGGAGGTCTTGGTAGGAAAATCAAAGTGATTTGTTAAATTTATTGACAATTTGTTATGGTGCGAGGCTAGTAGAGTGTTCATATTCGTTTCAACAAGCCTAAAGCTATCCTCAAGACAATGATAAACCATAACCTCTGTCAGCAAAATGTAATGGAGAAACAGTGGTAAGGAGGGTTAAGTGTTCTATTTTAAATCCGAGCTTGCTATGGCTATGATTGCCCAAGATTGACATAGTGAAAGTGGTGTGTTTGTATTGATGTCAAAAGGCCTAAAAACCACCCTCAAAATAGTGTTAGAAGGTGAAGCAGTTTTTGAAAGGAAAACACAGTATTCCTAAGTCAAAAAAGTGAGCCTAATCTAACAACAGTGATCATGCATCAATGACTTTGTCACTTTCAAAAGTCCTCTCTGTGTGGAAAAAGCAAAACCAATGCCTCCTTTGATTCATGAAACATAATATAGTGAGTAAAGTTGTTAATGCAATTTGAAGGTTTTTTATCTAACTGTGGATGTAAAACAATGAAGAACAAGAGGAGTGTTTTCTATTGGGAAGGCTATTTTGTTTTCTACAAGGCTATCTTGCTTACACAAAAACACCAACAGATTTGTGACTTTACCCAAACACAGTAATCATTTGACTGTGTATACCATTTTATTTGACTGTGTGCTTGTTATTATAACTATTTTTTGATTGGCATACAAAAGGACAAGCAGTGATTTGTAAGGAGCAGAGAGCTAATACTAAAGAACCATTTCACACATCATTTGAGGCATTTGCCTTGGTCAAACCGTGACTAACAAAGAGGACAGAGTTGTGTGCTTGAGAAGAACTTTCCACAAGCTATTTGAGACAGCTTGGTGTTGCAGAGAGCATTCAAAACAAGATGCCTCCCAGGCAGGATAGTAGGAGTGGCTTGCATAAGAGATTTGAGCATGTTTCCACTGAAGAAGTGAATGCCCACCCATCAGTCTTGTTCAATTTCCATGAGTTTGGGTGTTTATATTTTTGCCAAAGAGTGCAATAGGTGAAGAGATTTTCTCCTTTGACACATCTTTGCGCTTTGAGGTTTCAAGACAAGCATTTCCAGTTGGCAGGCATAGACTTCAAATTCTCTCCAAGGTCCATCTCCATGGCCACTAAAATCCCTTATATTGGGGAGAAGTGGTTTAAACAAAGCCACCTGGACTCAGAAGATTACAAGCCCTTTTTGAAGCCTGAGCACAGAGATTCATGTACTGCCATTTTCCCCTTCTCATATCTTCTGACTAGCTACCCCCCCCCCCCCTCATGAAGATCATCATGAAATACTCACTTGTGAGGGAAGATTCTCCCGAGTCTATGCCTATCACATTCGAATGCTCATGCATTTCACTAGGGCCAAATTGCTAAATCTTCCTTTCTTCTTACACAGGAGCATTGAGAAATGGCCTCCACTGTTCAGAAGAAGCCTCCTTCAAAGCAAACAGCCTGCCTCTTCCATCACTCTCTCATCAAAGTCATCATTCTTCATCAGCTTGAAAAGATGGAGGTCTCTTGGGATATTTTCATCACCCATCCAGATTTCTCCACTGTCCCTCTAGTTCATACATCCCTACAGCTCCTACTCACCATCCTTCGCCTTCTTCTAGCAGACCTATTCCGAAAAAGCTCAAGTTTACCACAGAACAAACAAAGGAGCCTGGAGAAGGAGAAGAGCATGACCATGATGAGGAAGAAGGACATGAGCAGGAAGAGGAAAGTGATGATGAGCAGCAGCAAGGGGATGAAGAAGAAACTGCTAATGAGCAGCATCACAGTGAGACAGAATAGCAAGGGAATGAAGGTGCTGAACACGACCAGTATGAAGGTGATGAACAAGGGCAGCCAAAATATGCTGAACAGGAGTAGCATGAAGGTGATGAACAGGGGCAGCCAAAAGATGTTGAATAGGGGCAGCCATAACATGATACACAATAGCCACAGCATGTTACATAGCAGCTACAGGATGAGGGACAGCAGCCTCATAGAAAGGAACATCAACCTCAAGAAGAAGAGGGGGGGCAGCATGATAAACATATGCAAAACAGTGAGGAGGATAGCCCTCAAAGGCAGATGCAAAAAGACAGCCTAGGCATCCATGAAGAGATCCAAGACATTAGCAAAAATGAAGGTCAAAGTGACAAGGGTAAAGAGCCCATGGAGCATGTGCTAGCTACCTCTCCTAGGCAGGGGGCCATGCTCTCTTCTCTGAAATTCGCCAAGCCCCGGACAGTAAAGAAAAGGGTGCCTAGAGTTGTAACTCCAAATGTGACTAGGGCCCTCTGAAGCAAGGGAAAATCGCCCAAGAAACTCATGGTCGAATTTCCCAAGAAGAAGAGTACTAGAAGAGCCACCCAAAGCAAAGAGAAGGGAAAGGAAGAAAGCAGTCATGAATAGGAAAGGGAATTCGACATCATCCAAATCCAAAGTGATGATAGTGATAATGAAGCCTAGATCCTAGAAAATCTCTTGATCCATAGAGAAAGCCAAATTGATGCCTTGAGGGTTGATCTTCATAGAGCTAGGAACTTCAATCACTTTTTGCAAGTTCAAAACAAGAAAATGAGTGTCCATATGGCTGTATATGAGACACGGGCCATCCGATACAAAACGGAGGCCTCCAAATCACAGGTGAGATTGGAAGAACTCATGGGTGAGTTCGAGGAAAGTGAAGGTGCAGATCAGCCTAGGCGAAAGATGCCAAGAACCATGGGGCTAAAAAAGGCCCTTGAGAAACAAAAAGAAGAAGAAAATGCCCTTCTCCAATCTACCCCTCTCATTGCATTGTTCAAACAAGAGATAGAGAACAATCGGGAAGCATGGCTTGAGAGATTTAATGATCACTTGGAGAAGAAATTGGAGATGGAAAACAGGGACTTGGACCTTCAACGAAGGATGACCGGGCATTATAAAAAGCTAAATTAGTTTTCCCAGTGGAAGTTGAAGGCTGCTCAAGAAAAACTCAAGGAGGCTAAAGGGAAGCGCCCAACACCAAAATTGATGAAAGACACCTCAAGGCTCCAAATTTTGGCCTCTGCTTCACAACATGTTGCTGAAAACCCTTGAGGGTCATGCTCGCCAATTTTGGGCGAAATTCGACATATTTTGGTTTTTTGTCATTTTTGGGTTTTTGGCCAAAACTCATGGGCATCGCTATTTCAGTTTGGGGCATCATCAAAGGATGAAAATGGTATCATTAGATGCCATAATTTTAGGATCACATGCTCAGTGATTTTCAGAACAATTGAAGATCTTTTGCAGCCCCAAAATGGCGAAAAACACTCACTTTTTCTACACTCTGCCCTGTTTATCAGCAAGGCTTATTTTTTGGGTTTTTACACACAGGCCCATTTTTGGAGGACTTCCAATGGTCATTTTGGAGAAAACTAAACATTTTCAGAAAGTGGACACTCATATCTTTCCAACGAGCTATCATGAGCCTCATTTCTACATCGGGAAGGCTTCCAAAAGTTGTCGGCAAGTCAGGGGACCTTTTGCTGATGTATTTTTTGAGTATTTTTGTAAAAATTGAACCTTTCAAAACTGACTTTTTCTCATGTGCGTTTAGCTATTTTTTTGCATGATAAGTTATGAAAAGTCAATTTATTTCCCTCTTTTATCATTTTTTAGATATTTTATGAGATATTTTGTGCCTTGGGCTTTGCAAAGCCTCAAGGACAAAATAAGATATTTTGGATAGGCCAATGAGATTGCAAGTTGAACTAAGAGGTTTTCCTCACTTTGGCCTATGTATTCCAAAGGCTTTCAATGTAAACAAGGCTAAACTTGATGAATAGAAGCAATATATGGTCATATAAGCTTTGGAAGAAATACTTGTCTCATGCTTTTGGATAGTCTCTTGGATGTTCTTGGATGATGAAAGAGGATTGTTGTTGGATTCCATGACTTGGTAGAATGGTATAGTGTCTCTCGCTTTGTTTTGTTTTCTAGTTTTCATTCATAAATCCATGTTCTTACTTGCTATAGGAAAATAGAGAAAAAATTTGAGACATGCCCTTGGAGGCACCTCAAATTTCCTATTTCTTCATAGCTTCCATGTTTTCTTCATTCTTAGTCACATTAAAGAATTCTTGATTGCTCTTTAATAACTTAAGGATATTGTTGCTTGTTTCATTCATGGGTTTATGCCTGCTAAGTATGATTTACGGTATGCCTTGCTTACTCATGGCTAGCCATAGCTCCATCCATGAAATTTCTCTTTGACTGATTAGATTGTCATTTTTTGAACCAAGGAGGTCTTGTTTTGATCTTGCCCTTTTCCTAAGACTATGCAATCTTGTTTTCAAAGGGCCCAATAACTTGAAGTACTGTGTTTAGGCATTTCGGCATAGTGATTTGAGTTATTTTTCTGTCTTAAGTGTATTTTCCCAAAGTCTGATAGCCATTTCCCAAAGTTAGAGAGTTATATATATCTATGCATGGCTTGAAAGTTTATTTCTATGCATTGATTAGCTTAAAGTTACATTTCTCATGATTAATGGTTTTCCCTACCATGTTTATGTCAGCTATTAAACTAGTTATGCTTGGAATCCTTTGTTATTCACAAACTTGATGTCCATCTTACCCCATTTTTCCCAAAGATCCATTTTACCTCGAATCAAATCGGCCCTTCAACAACCTTATATCACCATCTAATAGCTTTCTTGATCTTTTCGGCCGCATAGCCTAGTTGATCTGACATCTTTTTACCTATCTTATATCTTTGATCAGTTTCATCCCTCACAACCTAAAAACCAAAACCAAAAAACCTACTTCACAACTAGCCTAAAATCATAACACAATAAGAAAACACACAGATATCCCTTACACAAATAGAGAGAGCCCTCTCTAAGTCCAGGATGGCGAGGTCCTTGGGCTCCAAAGACTGGTTTGATGTTACACTGTCATTTGGCTTGCCAATAGCCAAATCACAGGACACTAACACCTTCTATACCATTGGCAAGAGGATTCTAGATCCTTGGAGCTACCATTTCGGATCTTGGCATCAGGCCAAACTAGTGCTAGAGCCTACAACATAGTTTTCTTTCCATGACTGTGTTATTTGCAAGTATTCAGTTGCAAGGTGTTTTGACTACATTTTGGAGGAGAGATCTCTAGTGATAGGATTATCCCTTTCACTGTGGTGATCCATGGATCGACCATCCAATCCATGTTTGTTTCAGATATGATTTACTTATGATTCTATTTACTACAAAATTCCTGAATATTTTTGCATATCTATAATTCTAGATCTCAGATCTACTCCTATACTCTCATGTTTTGCTCAAAACCCTAAGGGGAATCTGTAGAGGAACTCATCTAGTGTAAAAATATTATATCAATTTATCATTTTGTACACATATATGTTCTAGATCTGAAATGTAATATACAAGTGCTTCAGCCCATAAAATAACGTTTTCAAGCTTTACAGTCTCAATATGTTGTTGCATCACCTCAATCTTGAGGGTTTCTTCTCGTAAATCTTCTATTTTTCTCTTGTACACTATATGGGCCACATTATAGATATTTTTTACTGATGTACATGTAATAATTTAGCCTCCATATTGTTCTTTTGCTTTAACTCAGTGGGACTACGTTATTTCTAAAGCATAATTGTTGTGCATGACTGCAACCCCATTCTTTGGGTGGTTTTCAGCCATACTATGTGGTGGGAGGTCTGTTTACTTCACCTAGTTTGATTTGTTTTTTCTCTCCTTTTGGATTTAGCCATTAGATCCAATGATCTAAGGTATGAAAGAGCTAAAAACTCATTTCAGTGCACCAATTTGTGAAGAGAGCATTATTCCAGCAGGCTTTATTGTATATTTCCCATTTTGGGATATTACAGTGGTATCAAAGCATCTTTCTTGGCAATGTGCTTTCCTTGTAGAGCCAATGTGTCTCAAGAAGAATAAGGACCTCTCACTGATAGAAATGAGGGGCACCAAAGAAGAATACAGAAGAAATATTACACAGAGGACAAAGAGAAGAAGGGTGAAACCCCTTTATCTAGAAGGATTAAAAGAGAAGAGTTTTATAACACTCTTTATCAAGCTATGCATAATATGAAGGAAGAAATATGGGGAATGAGGAGGGAAAGAAATGAAAATCCCTCATGGATATTTTCACATCAAGGGAGCCCCATTACTTCTTATTATGTGTGTGAACATTCAGCCACACAACCTGATCTACAACGTTGTGACATGCCCACTTTCTTGTCGAAGGAAGAAGGAGGAGAAGGAACACCAAAGGAGGAAACTCTTGATGAATATCTCCAAGAGTATGAATCTCAGCCAATGAGATTCAAATATCATCTCATTTTCCCAAAGGTTTGTCAGCTTAAAGAAGAAAGGAGATCCTACAACTATAGTAGAAGAAGAGGGTGCATGCAACCCACTTTTGGTAGATTTTCTCTACCTATTTTTGATCGATCACCTAAGAGCTAAGCCTAATCTTGGGTAGGCCAGCTTGACACATATTTGTAGCTACATCAAGTCTCAGAAGAAGAATCCATGAAGGTAGCAGTGCTGCATCTTCAAGTGAAGGCTTATGCCTGGTGGCTATTTGAGTCATTCTCCTTGAAAAATGTCAACATTTCCTCTTATGGAAGGTTTACTAGGAGGCTAGTTGAAATATTTGATGTATATACTAAAACTTCTTTGAGGAAGAAAATCAAGCCAAAGGAGTCTGAATCTTTGCATGAGTTGGAGTAATCCATGGAGCCTACTCCATTTCCAAATATTGCTAAAGGGGTTAAAGATCTGCAACATGATTTGCCAAGGGCAAAGGCCCCACTTCAGCAAGAACATTCATCTCAAGAAGAATACATGAGTTTCCTTTCCTCAAGGAGAGATCAAGAGAAAGGATCTCTTATTGATGAGGCATACTCCATTGATGAGGAGAAGAAAAAAGAATAACTGAAAGGTTCCTCCAGTGCTGTGACAACATGAGGAGATCTATTTCTATTGATAGATGGAGATGAAACCATTGCTTCCACTAAGAGGGCTCTTGTATCTTTGCAAGGAGGCCCCAAGGATCTTATACATAAAGAGGATGAGCAGCAAGTTTCTATGCTAGTAGACAATAAGACAGAACAAAGGAGGGGCCACAACGCTGTCATAGCAAGAGATGGTCCACTAGTATATGAAGAAGAGAACGGAGCAAATGTTCCAATCAAAAGCACTCATGCATCTTTAAGAGTTACATCACATTATCATGGGACTTCCACACAGAAATCAGAGGTGAACTTACACAGTGGAAGTAAGGAGATGTTGATCCCATTTGACAGGCATGTGAGGATGAACCACGAGGCATCACTGTCTTATGGAAAACCACCTGCAAGACCACCAAATTCAGAGTTGGTGGGAGGTGTATCACATCTTGGTTCTCCACTCGTGAATCCAAGCAGGATGGGAGCATTAGAAGACAGAGATACAGAACTGGGAGGCTTGGGTAAGCTCAAGAAGAAGGGAAATCTTGTTCCCTTATCATCACCACCCACTCTCATATCTAGATCTACGTTGTGGGAAGAGAAAAATGGAAGGATCAGCCTTCCAACACACACCTTTGACATAAGAAATGTTAAGGAGGAGATCAGAAACATGGCAGACCTTTATGTTGATGCATCATCTGCATTTTCATTGTTGAACACTCTAGATCTGTATTGGAAATCCTGACTTCTAGTGGATTATTCCAAATATCTACACACTTGTCTGATACTTGATGACCAACTGCATGAAGAGGGCTATTTAGTCCAAGAAGAGGTCATCTATCATCATGGTAGATTCTTCTTGTCTAGAGCCTCCAAGATCAAGAAAAATATGCTACAAAGAGCTTACAAAGAGTTCTGTTTCAGCCATATGTACTCCATGAGGATCTATAACATCATCATGAGAAGCTTTGATTGGGAAGGCTTGAAAGAAGAGTTGTATCAGCATTTTCAAAGATGCATGAAGTATGTGCAGTTGGGACAGAAACATGAATCCATAAAGGGGTTATTTTAGCCATCTCTTCCTTCTCTTGGAAGAGGATAAAGATCCATGCACAACTCCATGTGTATGAGAGGTATTGATGGTGAGGAATCTGATTATGTAAGTAAAGTTTTATTTTCTAATTATACATATTATTTCACCATGTTTATGTAGACCATGGCTCCAAGGAGGAGTGATATATCATGTAAATCTCATGGAAAATAGTGGGCCACTCAAATTTCTAAACTTTGCCACTCCCTTGATGAAAAAAGGGAGATTCTCTATCATGATGGGTGCTTCCCTAAGGCACCAAAATTATCTCACACTTTCAGCCATAGTGAGATAACATGGGAAAAAAGTAAGTGGTGGGAAGACTACTTACCACATCTTGATCTAATGCAGGCAGGAGATGCCCTGAGCTGGTACCATATGTGGGACTATGACCCACCTCCTCTTGTTCAAATTTCTATTTCTATAATTGTAATTTTGCTTCCATACATGTATGATGTACTTTTCCTATTTTTAGATTTGTATGGAGAAATAATAGGAGGCATGTGTATATCACATGGGATGGAGGCTCTCTTTGTATACTTTGCTACATATTTCAGAGAGAGCAGGGGTTCATCCATGTTTGTTGTAGTAAAATTATTGACTCTTTGTGGGATGGATTATGCACATCTCATAATGACTTTGAAGGGACAACTCATGGGAGGTTGGATTGGTGAACACTCAACTTATGCAGAGAGTTGGATCCTTGATGGTGTCACCAAGGGGGGAGGAGAAGTGTTGCAGCACTCACCCTATTAGTTGCTTGAGGACAAGCAACATTTTGGAGGGGAGAACTCTAATATTCCCAATTGGTCAAGATAATGGGAATATACAATTTTTTTTTTAACTTTCCTGTCTCATGAATAAAATTGTGAATGAGGATCAATAAAACTCCTAAACAACAAAATAAATCAATGCTCAATATGAACAAAGCTAATTCTGAGCTATTTTCATAAACACACTTAAGTGGGAAAGAGGTTGGATCAAGTAACTGGGTCAACATGACCAAATCAGCAGCGTTGTCTAGATGAAATGTATCTCCTAGAGGCACAGCGTAGTCCATGTTGGAGGTCATTCATGTGAATGAAGCTAATTCATCAATATGGTTTAGGGTTTGACAATATTTCCACATTATAAAAGAAAGAGGACACCAAGGAGGGGGTTGATGATTTGATATTTCTGAAGGTATTGTCTGTTTAGACATCCCTCATTCTCTGGCTTTTTAGCTGAGAATAGTGTATTTAGCACTAGGGTGTTCCTGGTCGGGAATCCTACCTCTTCCATTAAGAATCTCTTGGAGGAGTCTTGTTACATCTTGTCCACTATCAGGCAGATGGCCAAACTTCATCTTCCAACCACAATTCAGATCCTGTTGAGGATTTGGTTGTCTTTGTAAGCTGCAACAAGTGGAGGCTAGATCTACTTAGATCTAGGCAAATCTAGAGGCTCTTTTCAGTGGGAAAGCCTTCTATCCCATTGGAAAGAGGATTCTGGATCCTTGGAGCTACCATTTCAGATCTTGGCATCAGGCCAAAGCAGTGCTAGAGCCTACATCACATTTTTCCTTCCATAACTACGTTATTTGCAAGTATTCAGTTGCAGGGTGTTTTGACTACATTTCGGAGGAGAGATCTCTGGTGATAGGATTCTTCCTTTCACTGTGGTGATCCATGGATTGGCCATCCAATACATGTTTGTTTCATATATGATTTACTTATGATTCTATTTACTACAAAATTCCTGAATGTTGCTGCAGATCTTTAATTCTAGATCTCAGATCTACTCCTGTACTCTCATGTCTTGCTCAAAACCCCAAGGGAAATCTGTAGAGGAACTCATCTAGTGTACAGATATGATATCGATCTATAATTTTTTACACAGATCTGTTCTAGATCTGAAATGTAATATACAACTGTTTCAGCCCATAAATTAACATTGTCAATCTTTGCAGTCTCAATGTGTTGTTGTAGCACCTCAATCTTGAGGGTTTCTTCTTATAAATATTCTATTTTTCTCTTGTACATTGTATGGGCCACATTATAGATCTGTTTTACTGATGTAAATGTAATAATTCAGCCTCCATATTGTTCTTCTACTTTAACTTAGTGGGACTGCGTTATTTCTGAAGAAGAATTGTTGTGCATGACTGCAACCCCATTCTTTGTGTGTTTTTCAGCCATACTAGGTGGTGGGAGGTCTGTTTACCTCACCTAGTTTGATATTTTTTTGCTCTCCTTTTGGATTTAGCCATTATATCCACTGATCTAAGGGATTCATGAGCTGAAAACTCATTTCAGTGCACCAATTTGTGAAGTGAGTGTTATTCTAGCAGGATTTGCTGTGTATTCCCATTTTGGTATATTACATCCAACCCATTTTCAAATCAGGTTGGTATTAGAGCACTAGGTTTCTTACTTAACAGAGCACTAGGTTGCTTTTTTGACTTGAAAGGTGTTTAACAGTGCAAAGAATTTGACGGTTTTTAAATTGACTGTTGCTTACAAGTTTGAGTTTGCTAGAGGTGAAGGAAAAGTTACTAATATCTAAGTCTAGAAGAGGAAATGAAGGAAGATGTGACGAAGGAATTTTCCTTACCCAGAGGACCTCAAGGCAACCCTTGAAGCACAAGAGGGTTTTTTTGAAAAAGGCTACTTGAAGAAGAGCTTGACTCTACAGCCATTTTGTTCAGAATATTTGTCAATTGTTTTTGAAACCTTTGTGAATTTTTGTTGAAGTTCTTTATTTCATTCACATAATGATGACAACTTCTTCAAGTGAGGTTTCAAAATCCTCCTTTACAAGACTCTTTGATGAAGAGATGAAGCGGGAATTCTACATCCTGCGAGATATGGTGCAAATTATGTATGACAATAGAAGAGAAAACACTAGAATTCATGAGCAATTGGTTGTTATTAAGCAAGAGAAAGAAGGACTTCTCCAAATAATGCATGAGATGGAGATGCAGCTCCATCAAGCCCAAGACGCCTTAACAAAACACATGCATGAAGCATAGGTAATTCACTCAAATTTGTCTTCAATTTCCTCTTCAGAAAGATGTGTAGGTTCATTTGAAAAGCACACTAGAGTTATAGGGTCCAATTTGATGTTAAAAATGGGCTATGAAGGCAAGGGTTTATAAAAACATGCACAGGGCATGATTGATCCTATTTTGGTTGAGGAGAGGCCTAAGAAATTTGTTCTAGGCAATGTTAAATCTTATGGCGAAAACTCTATAGCCATGAAGCCATTTGAGACAGCTTCAAAAAGAACTTTTGTCGCAAGTTCTAAACCACAAATATGTCAACTTTGGTTTCAAGTTGATTTCCATTGTTTGAATCCTATGTTTGAAAAAGGTATTTGTACACATGCAGCTTATGGAGAAGCTGGAACCTCTACGAGTTCATCTCCTCAAGAAGGTAAAAAATATGGACATGCAAACCAACATTTGAGGTATAATTCCTCCCATATTCAAGTTGATTATGTTTCTGATAAGCATGAAAAATTAGCATGCTTAAATGGAAGAAAGATTTTTTGTTCCTATTGTGGTCTGTGTAACCATGATGTTTCAAAATTCTATAAGAGGTTGAAGGCATACAAGAAACCGTTGAAGTGAAGGCAACTTGCAAGGAAGGTGCAAAATACTTGCACACATTGCCAGAATAAGGGACATTTTGTTCCCAATGTTGGACATTGCATCCAACTAGACATCCCAAGAATTTGAAGCAAGAGGATAGAAATACTGGCGAAAGTGGAACTAAATATTCCATCATTGATGTGAGAACACATATTTCACATGAAGAAGATTTTCAGCAGCAAAAATCGCCATGGAATTGGCATGGTAAGAAGTGGTTTGACTTCTTAACCCAGTAAGCCATACATCCATTTGTACATATGAAAATTTCAGTTATGTATGCAAGTCTTCTTTTGTAATATAACGTTTGTTTGAGCCACCTTGGATCAATGATCAATGAAATTATGTTCATCTACCTTCTAAAAATTTCTCACCAGAAATTTCTGACTGAGTGCAAGGAAGACAATTCTTGACAGGAGGACAAGAGCATCCAAAAAGGGAAGAATTGACTACCTTCAAGTTGGGTTCAAGGCACTAATCCAAGCAGTGCAAAGTGTATGGAGGCTGAAAAAAGTGAGGGTGTTGTACTCTCATCTACTGAACATATCAGGTATTCAGTCTTTTTGGGTCCAAAAGATTCCCAATGGGGAGGTGTGATTAGATTTGGATCAAGTACCTAAGTGATCGCTTAAAATTCAAAGTGTTTGAAAGTGTGTCGAACCTGAGCGAGCGGCTAGATCTCGTCTTCCTGATTCTGGAATCGTGAACGGTTTGAAAAATCGAGCCGTATGAAGAAGTTATCATGATTTGAAAAGTCCAATAAACTGCAACATTAATGCAGAAGTGTCCTCCAACATGTACTTTTATTGATTATAGAAAATAATTTACATAAAAATTTGCAGAGTTCACAAATGTAAACTTCTACTAATTTGCAAATAGGAGACTAACCTATTTATAAGAAATATGTCCTAACTTAATTTAGATATAGATCACTTGAAAAAATAACAAGTGTCCATTTATAATGAATGACTTTCTAACCACTCTACTAACTTTATTCCTATTTTAGAGTCTTAGAAATGACTCTATTCTAGAGTCCTATTTTTAATAACAAAATTCTATTTATAAGTATCTCTAATATTTATTAAATATTATAATTTAATAAATATTTTTATTCTCTAATATTTATTAAATATTCTAAATTAATAAATATTTTATCCTAACTTTACATTAACATATTTGGATCATCTAACATTCCCCCTTATGATCCAAAGATACATTACAACATATACCAAGTTCATCTCTGAACTTAGTAAATTTTATTCTGCCAAGAGGTTTGGTGAAGATATTGGAGGTCTGGTCTTCTGAAGGACAATAAATCGGCTTGATGACATCCTTTGCAATGAGTGATCTAATATGATGATACTTGGTGTCCACATGCTTTGTCTTTGAATGAAAAACTGGATTCTTGGCAAGCTTTATTGCTGACTAATTGTTGATGAATAGCGAAGTAGCTTCTGCTGGAGGAATTCCCAAGTCCTGTAAAACTCGACGCAACCAAACAATCTCACATGTTGCTTCCCATGCTCAAATGTACTCTGCTTCTGCTGAAGAAGTGGCCACTGTAGCTTGCTTCTTGCAACTCCAAGAAACTACCGCTGACCCGATGTTCATTAAATAACCTAAGGTTGATGCCCTATCATCAATACTGCCAGCAAAGTCAGCATCTGAAAATCCACCAAGTACAAAATTTTTAGTCTTTTTTTAAAGAAGACCAAAATCTCTTGTTCCTTGGATATAACAAATAACTATTTTAGCTGCATTCCAGTGGCTATCTCATGGTTCCTGCATAAAGCAGGAAATAATACTTACAGCATAAGAAATATCTGGTCGAGTAGTTGTCAGATAAATCAAGCTACCAATCAACTGTTGATAAGAAGTGCTATTCACCATTTCCCCCCCTTCAAATTTTGAAAGTTTCAAGTTTTGTTCCATATGGGTAAGGACAAGCTTGCAATCTTGCATTCCAAATCGCTGAAGAATTTATGTTGCATACTTACTCTGAGAAATGAAGATCTGATGTGGACATTGGAATACTTCAACTCCAAGATAGTAGTGAAGTACTCCCAAATATGTCATCTTAAAACTTGCATGTAACTCCTTTTTCACCTGTGCAATGTGATCATCATTGTTCCTGTGATAATAAAATCATCTACATACATAACTAAAATCACCATATTTTTACCTTGTTGGCGTACATACAAGGTATCATCAGATTCACTGCATTGAAAACCAACTTTTCAAAGGTATTCATCCATTTTGGCATACCAAGCTCGGGGAGCTTGTTTTAACCCATATAAAGCCTTTATCAATTTGTAGACTCTATGTTCTTGTCCCTCAATTTCAAAACCTGGTGGTTGTGTCATGTACACTTCTTCCTGTAAATATCCGTTGAGAAAAGCACTTTTTACATCCATTTGATGAACTTTCCATCCTTGTTGAGCTGTTAAGGCAAGTGTGAGTCGGATGGTGTTCCATTTAGCTGTAGGAGCAAACGTTTCCTCATAATCGATCCCTGCCTGCTTCCAAAACCCTTAGCAACAAGTCTTGCTTTATACTTGTCAATATCACCATTTTTCTTGCACTTAATGCGGTAAACCCATTTGCATCCGATGGGTTTAACATGCTGAGGGAAATCAACAAATTTCCAAGTGTTATTGTCTTGAACTGCCTGATATTCATCAACCATATCTCGTTGCCATTCTTTATGTTTTATTGCCTCTCGGTATGTAGAAGGTTCAGGAAAATCATTTGTGATCAAGGCTCCTTCGTTTCTTTGTGATCCCCTTGTTCCTGTTTTATTCTATTCATTAGGCCTTAAATCTTTCAAAAGTTGAACTGCCCATTTTGGAAATTGATGTTCACTGGTTTGAGATTGTGAAAAATCACCATCATTGTAAAGAGGGTTGATATAAATTGATGTTTGTTGATCAACCACAGTTTCTGGGGGCGAAGAGTCATTTTTAGAAGAACTGCTGCTCCTAGGAAATTTGGATGAACTGCTAGAAGACCCAGATGGCGCTAATGAAGAAGATGGACTGGATGAATCATTTTCAAATGAAGGAAATTCAAGTTCATACCAATTTTGTGAATGTGGTTGACTTTGTAAATTTATGTTTCTTTTATCACTTTTTATTTCTAACTTTTGAAGAACACTTTCAACTTCTTCAGCACTCTTACTCTCATTTTCATCAAAAATCATATCTCTGCTTACAATAAATTTCCCATTCGACAAAATATTATACCCTTTCTTCTCATCAGAATACCTGATCATTGTGCACTTCAAGCTTCGTGCATCAAGTTTAGTTCATTTTTCCTTCGGAACGAAAGCATAACAGACTGATCCAAAAACTCTAAGATGTTTTACCCGAGGTTTGAAGCCAAACCATGCTTCATAAGGTGTGATTCCGTCTAAAGAAGCTATGGGAGATCTGTTTCTCAAGTAGACAGCAGTATGAATTTCTTTGGCCCAATATGAAGGGCTTAACTTTTTGAAAGTTAACATAGACCGCGCCATTCCTAACAAGGTATGATTCATTCTTTCTACTACTCGATTTTTTTGCAAAGTGTAGACATTGGTAAGATGTCATTTTATGCCATTATCCATGAAATATTTTTTGAATTCATTTGAAGTGAATTCTCTTCCATTGTTAGTTCTAAGAGTGAAAATCTTCTCCTTTACTTCATTTTCAATAAGATGACGAAAAGTTTTGAACTTTTCAAATTCTTCTGAATTTTTCTTCAAGAAATATACCCAAGTCATCCTGCTAAAATCATCAACAAAGAGTAAGAAATATCTGAAACTTCCAAGCGAAGTTGGGAAGGGTCTACAAATATCACTATGAACCAACTGTAAATGCCTATTTGCGCACCATGAACTTGTAGGAAAAGTCTCTCGATGTTGTTTTCCAAAAATGCAAGATTCACATTTTGCATTTTCCCTTTTGAAGGTTGGAAGTCCTTTAACCATTCTCTGTTTTTGTAACTGAGAGAAACTTTCAAAATTGAGATGGCCATATCTGACATTCCATAATTTTATTGGTGAAATATTTGTACTTGTTGCGCCTGCAAAGTCAGAATTTCGTGGAATAATTGTCCCTTTCATCCTTAACAGTTTTCCATCTTCATAACCTGTCATCATTGTGTTCATGTTTTGTTTGACTGAGTTGATTTTAACTAAGCCATATTCCATAATCACCATATGTCCTGGTTGTCGAATTGTGACTAAAGATAACAAATTTTTCTTGAATGTTGGGACATACCATACATTTGAAATCATTCTTTCTCCAATGCCTGGTAAAAAAATTTAACTAAACCTTTTCCTGAAGGAGTATGTTTGGTTTTATCAATGAGATAGATTGAATTCAGATGACATTCTTTGAAACTCCAAAAGAAGTCACCTCGAAATGTCATATGTTAAGTTGCACCTGTATCAAGAATCCATGCATCTTCATAATAACTTCTGAGAAAGCTTGAAACCTATAAAGTTGTTGCTTCTGTGTTGGTGAAGACATATTCAGAACTATCAGGATCATCTTCATCGTTGGCAAATTGTGCTGAGTTTGGATGAAACTTAGAAATTTTCTCAATAGAAGTTCTACAATCTGTCGCATAATGACCAACTCTGTTACATCGCCTGCAAACAATTTGACTCAAATCAGTGCCTCTTCCCTGAGACTGTCCTTTGCCTTGATATTTTCCTTGACTCTTCTTTGGCCTCTGTTTGGAGTTTTTCCTCTTCCTGGACTCTGTTCTATGCCTTGATGATATCCTCTGTTTTGATTATTGCCTCTGCCTTGAAAATTGTTTATGCCTGAATTGGAGCCTCTGTTGGAATTGTTTCGTCTGTTTTGACTACGACCATGACCTTGGGTTGCTTGATTTTGATTGAAATTTCCTCTTCCTCTGTTTCTTGAACTGTCAGCTGAGGAGTTACTTGAACTGGCTTCGGAGAAGAATACATCTTCCCCAATCTGCTTCTTCTTCCCAAAAAAATTATCATGTTGGGCTAACATGTCACTCATTTCATCAAACTTAATCTTCTCTAACTTTCCAGTGACTTGAAAAGTTTCCAAAAAGTGAGTATATGATGATGGAAATTGAGAAATTAAAATCGTAGTTAAGAAACTTTCATCAACAGTCTGAAAAACAAAATTTATGATTTCTTGCTTGATGTTTTTAAGTTGTGAAATATACTCAAGGACATCTCCACCTTCAGTTAATTTTTGTTGAATCAACTTTCTTTGATTCAGGTTGTGTATCAAAGATATATTTGAATGTATGTAAAGCAGCCCATGCATCTGAGGAATTCTCAATGTGTATGTACATTTCATTACTAACTAAAGCTTTTATAGGATCTAATGCCTTGGCATTTTTTTATTTCCCATTTTGCAAGTGAAGCTAGATCTGTTGGTTTATTTGGCTTAATGTTGCCATCACAAACTTCATGCCACAATTCATTAAAAATAAGAGTGCTTTCAATTAGACGTTTCCATGTCTTATAATATTTCACTCCTTCTAGCTTATCAGATTCAGAGAACAAATTAATTAACTTCAACATTGTAGTGTTGAAGCAGTGCACCAAAAGAATCAAGAACAAAAATCGAGCAAATCGTCACATGAAACACGCCATGCAAAAACGACACATGCCACGCAAAAAAAATGATCTATCGAGGCTTGGCCTTGAACCTCATATAGTCGTTAAAAAAGAAGAAAAATGACTGAGCTTTGCACTTGGCTCTAGTCAATTTCTCGTTGAGTGTTTACAATAAAATCCTTACAAAATTTTACAATGTCGTTACAAATATCCTTAAAAAAATCTACCCCCCCTCAAAGTAAAAAAGTACTTTGAGTTACAATATCACTCCTTGTTTCGCAAAAAAATGACAAAATTTCAATTTTCTTCCTTATAACTTCAATTACAAATAAATTAAAAAAATTAAAAAAAAAAAAATCACTCCTTATCTCTCCCAAACCTACTTTTAAAAGAGCCTTTATAATCATGCTTTTACTTATCTTTCACCTCAACTTTTACAAATATTTTATTGGATGACCATTCAATCCCCTTTGAAAAAAAAAGAAAAATTCACATTCACTTTAAAAGGTGAATGAATATCCTTCAAGCAAACTTAAAAAAAATTATGTGGGCAACATAATTATGTCAATACAATCCATGCACCTCAAAGCTTACCATCAATGCGACATTGGAACAAAAAAAAAAAAACACTTTCTAGCCTTGTAGGCTTCACGATGCTGGTCACTCCACAAACAACTCTTCAACGCTGCTCCACAGGGATTCAAAAATTTTCACACAGGATAGAGCTCCATATTTTATTTTGATGCTAGATTATGTATTCTTCATTGGTCAGTTCACTGGTTCAATGCTGTAGTTCACTGGTTCAATGTTGTAGTGTCAACTCATATGCCGGACTAGAGAAGTTGTATTGTTTCTGATGTCAGACTAGAGAAGTCGTAATGTTGTTGAAGTCGTAATGTTGTTGGTGCTGAACTAGAGAAGTCATAATGCTATTGAAGTCGTAATGTTGAAGCCGAAGTCACAACACTTGGAGGTTGCCAAAGTTGGCAAGACATACCAACTTCTAAACTATGATGACCATCGTCATTTTCTGCGAAAATACAAATAGGACCTAGCAATATTTCGGCCTGATATTGTTCACCAGGCTCTATTGGAGGGATATGACATCAGGAGCGCGATGCATTTGCAATGTGGAGCAAAGGCCAGACTCTTTTCAAACCCTGGTTTCTTCTTCACACCAAATGTTCATATGGATCATGGCCATCAAAAACACTGCAGAACATTGTATCTTTACAAGATCCAAAATCCTCCCAAACAAGCATACAGTTCAATATTTTGTTTGAATATTGGTCACATACTCAGACACATGAATGGAATGAACAAGTAAATAATACAATAGATGGTATTAAAATGCTAAATTCAGAATTCATGACGTAGAAATGTCGTAATGCAGGATTCAAGATGTTTGAAAAGGGCGCATATTCAGATTTAAAAACTTTAGAAATAAATCACAATTAAATTTCTTTTCTCAAAAAAAAATCAATATATTGCATACCAATTTCTTTTCTCAAAAGTCTGCAGAGTTGAAAACTCCACCTTCACCTCATCTGCATTTCCAATGGCTCTAATACCACATTAATGCAAAAGTGTCCTCAGACACGTACTTTTATTGATTATGGAAAAGAAATTACATAAAAATTTGCAGAGTTTACAAACGTAGACTTCTACTAACTTGCAAATAAGAGACTAACCTATTTATAAGAAATATGTCCTAACTTAATTTGGGTATGGATCACTCGAAAAAATAACAAGTGTCCATTTACAATAAATGACTTTCTAACCACTCTACTAACTTTATTCCTATTTTAGAGTCTTAGAAACAACTCTATTCTAGAGTCCTATTTTTAATAACAAAATTCTATTTCTAAGTATCTCTAATATTTATTAAATATTCTAATTTAACAAATATTTTTATTCTCTAATGTTTATTAAATATTCTAATTTAATAAATATTTTATCCTAACTTTACATTAACATATTTTTGACTTTTTTTTACTCGGTTTTGGAAAAAATTTTAAAAAAAAGTTCTAGGGAATATTCCTAGAATATTCCTCAGAATATTCCTTTTGAGCCAGTCAAATCATGCCAAGTGGTGGATTTTCATTAGCCAAGGGGCTCTATGTTGGGATTTTGGCCAATTAGAGGCCGCCACGTGGCAGGCTCAGAGGCTACCACGTGGCAGGCTTGGATGTCGCCACATGGCCCATGAACAGTGGTTTAAATTTTTTATGGAGCCGAACAGAGTCGACCCCATGACCTCCTGCATAGCATGTGGGTGCCTTAAATGCTCACCCTACCATTTGGTTCTTAACCTATAATCATTAATCTTTTATTTGAATTTGGTTGGTTTTCACGTTGGGGGTTAGAGGGGCCAGCCTCGAGGACCAGCCCCTCCCCACATGGCCATCAGCCCGTGACGTCGGGCTAAGAGCGTAAGCCATAACCGCAAGCATTAATGTTAAGCATCATTCACATGGTGTAATTTTAATGCCACGGTTTTCAATATTAAACCCAATGGTTCCTCCGCCCACATTCCTAAAAGCTGGCACATGCAACGGTTATCTGCGAGGTTTCTGCCTACAGTTATGCTAACCAACAACGAGACCGTAGGGTTTGCGGCCATGTGGCCACCCTAATGGTCACATTTATTGTTAGCGGTTAGGCTGGCGGATAAGTTGGAATGCACCCCAAATTTGGGGATTTGGTCGAATTTGTTTGGAGTTAAGTGCAGTTACTCCATTTTTGGTGGAGCTGATTTAGGGGTCACAGAAAAAAATTGAATAGGCTCTATCTTGAGTTAGATTAGTCCATTCTAAGAGTGTGAAAAGTCAATTTTGACTATTGTAGACATTTTAGACACATTGGTGAAGGTTTCATAGCCATCAGAGGACTTTTTGGTATGCTTTTTTTCTTCAGAGAAGTTTTAGGGGCCACAAGGGGCACTAGGGGCCAGCAACAGAAAGAGGCTTAGCTTATGCAGCTAGAGGCCTTTCTCAGGAATCCAATAGTCAATTTTGGATGTTTCAGAAACTATGGAACTAGTGGTGAGGTTTTTTGAGCCAGCGGAGGACTTTGGAAGGCCAAGATGATTTAAATAAGTTCCAAGTGCCACTAGGGCCACTAGGTACCAGCAGGAGAATGAGGCCTATCTAGAGCAGCCAGTATCCATTCTCAGCAAAATAGTAGTCTATTATGACTATTTTGAGCCTTATTAATCCATTGATGGAGTTTTCAAAATATTTTTAGGTATTATGAAAGTCGAGATGCTTCAGAGAAGTTTTTAGTGACCCTAGAGCCAAGGGGTGCCACTAGGTGTTGGAGACGTAACCGGAGCAACCGGAGGCTAATTTCTGCAATTAAATAGTATATTATAACTATTTTAGACATTTTCAATACAATGAAATGATGTTTGGAGCCATTTGAAGATTTATGATGGTAGAAGAGCCACAAGGAAGTTTTGGGCAGCCTAGGGCCATCAGTGGATGGAGGCCTAGATTGGGGAGCCAGTGCTCATTTGGAGCAAATGAATAGCCTATTTTTGGTGTCTGATGTATGCTAGAGACACTATAAAATTTTTAAGGGACAAAAAAGGATTCTGAGGGAGTTAGTGCCATAGATAAGCTCAAGGTAGCTCAAGAGCACCGACTCAAGGAAACAAGTCTAAGGGAGTTGAGGTTCATCTTAAGAGATATTTAAGCCATTCCAAGGATATAAATTGTATTATAAACCCATTGGTTAAGTTCAGATAACCATTGCATTTGATTTTATAACTTGTAAAAGAAATTTTCCATCATAATCCCAAAGAGCCAAGTTACTTGACATAGGCTCAAGGAGACGTAGCCCATGATATTCGAGTGAACTCCTTTATTAAATTTGATGTTATATGTTGATGTTTATTTTCTGCATTATATGGTTATTTCACATTCTTAATATCAGCAAAAAAAAAAAAATTCTTAAAGCACTTAAACAGTTAAAAAACATACACCTGTTTCAAGTATAAATTTCTGCACAAGTCAAGAACAAGATAGATCTTAATTTGTTTAACTGAGAGGGAGGTTCTTGAAAATCATAACAAGTTATCCAACCCATTTTCAGATCAGGTTGGTATCAAAGCACTAGGTTTATTGCTTGACAGAGCACTAGGTTGCTTGTTTGACTTTAAAGGTGTTTAACAGTACAAAGAATTTGATTGTTTTTAAATTGGTTGTTGCTTACAATTTTGAGTTTGCTAGAGGTGAAGGGAAAGCTACTGATAGCTAAGTCCAGAAGAGGACAAGAAGTAAGAAGTGTTGAGGGCATTTTCCTTACCCAAAGGACCTCAAGGCAACCCTTGAAGCACAAGAGGGTTTGTTTGCAAAAGGCTGCTTGAAGAAGAGCTTGACTCTACAACCATTTTGTTCAAAATATTTGTCAATTGTTTTTTAAAGCTTTGTGAATTTATTGAAATTCTTAGTTCATTCACATAATGATGACAACTTCTTCAAGTGAGGTTTCAAAATTCTCCTTTACAAGACTCTTCGATGAAGAGATGAAGTGGGACTTCTATATCCTATAGGATATGGTGAAAATTATGTATGACGATAGAAGAGAAAACACTAGACTTCATGAGCAATTGGTTGTTATGAAGCAAGAGAAAGAATTACTTCTCCAAATAATGAATGATATGGAGATGCATCTCTATCAAGCCCAAGAGGCCTTAACCAAACACATGCATGAAGCAAAGGTAATTCACTCAAATTTTTCTTCAATTTCCTCTTTAGAAAGATGTGTAGGTTCATTTGAAAAGCACATTAGAGGTATAAGGTCCAGGTTGATGTTAAAAATGGGCTATGAAGGCAAGGGTTTAGGAAAACATGCACAAGGCATGATTGGTCCTATTTTTGTTGAGGAAAGGCCTAAGAAATTTGGCTATGTTCAATCTTATGGCAAAAACTCTACAGCCATGAAGGCATTTGAGACAACTTCAAAGAGAAATTTTGTTACAAGTTCTAAACCACAAACATGTCAAGTTTGTTTTCAAGTTGATTTCCATTGTTTGAAGCCGATGTTGCAGCAAGGTGTTTGTACACATGCAGCTTATGACGAATCTGGAATCTCTACAAGTTCATCTCCTCAAGAAGGTAAAGGACATGCAAAACAACATTTGAGGTATAATTCTTCCTATAGTCAACTTGATTATGTTTCTAATAAGCATGACAAATCAGCATGCTTGAATGGAAGAAAGAGTTATTGTTACTATTGTGGTCTGTGTAACCATGATGTTTCAAAATGTTGGAAGAGGTTGAAGGCATACAAGAAATAGTTGAAGCAAAGGAAACTTGCAAAGAAGGTGCAAAAGACTTGCACACATGGCCAGAGTAAGGGACATTTTGTTTCCCAATGTTGGACATTGCATCCAACTAGACATCCAAAACATTTGAAGCAAGAGGATATAAATACGGGCGAAATTGGAACCAAAGATTCCATCATTGATGTGAGAACATATATTTCACATGAAGAAGATTTTCAGCAGCAAAAATCTCCATGGAATTGGCTTGGTAAGAAGTAGTTTCACTTCTTAACTCAGTAATACATACATCCATTTGTACATATTTAAATTTCAATTATGTATGCATGTTTTATGTTGTAATCTCACATTTTTTTGAGCCACCTTGGATTGATGATCAAGGAAATGATGTTCATATACCTTCTAAAAATTTCTCGCCAAAAATTTCTGAGTGATAGCAAGGAAGACGATTCCTTATAGGAGGACAAGAGCATCCAAGAAGGGAAGTGTTGACTACCTTCAAGTTGGGTTCAAAGGCACTAATTCAAGTAGGGAAAAGTGTATGGAGGCTGAAAAAATTGAGGGTGTTTTACTCTCATCTACTGAACAAATCAAGTAATCAGTGTTTCTGGGTCCAAAAGATTCCCAATGGGGAGGTGTGATCATATTTGGATCAAGGACCTAAGTGATAGCTCAAAATTCAGAGTGTTTGAAAGTGTGTCAAACCTTAGCAACCTCATAGATCTCGTTTTCCTTATTTCGGTGCCTTGAATGGTTCGAAAAACTGACACCATATGAAGAAGTATCGCGATTTGAAAATTCCAGTAAACTGCAAATTTTTGGCTTTTGTTTTACTAGGTTTTGGAAAATTCAAAAAAAGAATATTCCAGGGAATATTCCTCAAAATATTCCCCAGAATATTCCTTCCGGGCCAGTCAGATCATGCCAAGTGGCATATGTTCATTGGTCAAGGGTTTTTACGTTGGGATTTTGGCCAATAAGAGGTCGCCACGTGGCCCATGAACAGTGGTTTAAATTTTTTATGGAGCCGAACAGAGTCGACCCCGAGACCTCTTGCACAGCACGTGGGTGCCTTAACCACTCACCCTACCATTTGGTTCTTAACCTATAAGCATTCCAATTTTATTTGAATTTGGTTGGTTTCTGCGTTGGGGGTTGGAGGCTTGAACCCCGAGGGCCAGCCCCTCCCCACATGGCCATCGGCCCATCACCTCGGGCTAAGAGCATAAGCCCTATCCACCAGAATTTATGTTATGCATCATTCACATGGTGTAAGTTTAATTCCACGGTTTGCAATATTAAACCTTATGGTTCCTCTGCCCACGTTTGGAAAACTTGTCACATGCAACGGTTATCTGTGTGTTTTCCGCCTACAGTTATGCTAACCGCCAACAAGACCGCGAGGTTTGTGGTCATTTGGCCACTCCAATGGTCACAGTTATTGTTAGCGGTTAGGCTAGCGGATAATTTGAAGCGCACCCCAAATTTGGGGATTTGGCCGAATTTGTCTGGAGTTAAGTGCAGTTACTCCATTTTTGGTGGAGCTGATTTAGAGGCCACTGGACAAAAATTGAATAGGCTCTATCTTGAGCTATATTAGTCCATTCTGAGAGAGTGAATAGTTAATTTTGACTATATAAGACATTCCAGATTCATTGGTGAAGTTTACAGAGCCATCAGAGAACTTTTGAGTAGTTTTTCTCTTCAAATAAGTTCTAGGGGCCACTAGGGCCACTAGGGGCTAGCAACAAAAATAGGCTTAGCTAGTGTAGCTACAAGCCTTTCTCAGGAATCCAATAGTCAATTTTGGATGTTTCAGAAATTATGGAACTAATGGTGAGGTTTTCAAATCCATCAGAGGACATTTTAAGGCTGATATGCTTCAGATAAATTCCAAGGGCCACTAGGGCCACCAGGTGCCAACAATTTAATGAGGCTTATCCAGAGCAATCGGTATCCATTCTCAGAAAACCAGTAGTCTATTCTGAATATATTTAGCCTTCTTAATCCATTAATGTATTTTTCAGAATATTTTGAGGACTTTTAAAAGTTGAGATGCTTCAGAGAATTTTTCAGTGACCCTAGAGCCATGGGGTGCCACCAGGTGTTGGAGGCATAACCGGAGCAGCCAGAGGCCAATTTCTACAAGTGAATAGTCTATTTTGACTATTTTGGACATTTTTAATCCATTGAAAGTATTTTCAGATCCATTTTCAGACTTATAAATTTAGAAGAGCCACAGGGAAGTTTTGGGCAGCCCTGGGCCATCAGTGGATGAAGGCCTACATTGGGGAGCCAGTGCTCATTTGGAGAAAATGAACAGCCTATTTTTGGTTTCTGATGTATGTTGGAGACATTAGAAAAGGTATTATGGACATAAAAGTATTTCTGTGTGAGTTAGTTCCATAGAGAAGCTTAGGGTAGCTTAAGAGCACCGACTCAAGGAAACAAGTCTAAGGGAGCCGAGGTTCATCTTCATAGGTATTTTAGCCATTAAAAGGATATAAATGGTATTCTAAACCCATCGGCTCAGTTCAAATAACCATTGGATTTGATTTTTTAACTTCTAAAAGAAATTTTCCATCATAATCCCAAAGATCCAAGTCAGTTGACATAGGCTCAAGGAGACGTAGCCCATGATATTCAGGTGAAATCCTTTATTAAATTTGATTTTATGTGTTGATGTTTATTTTTTTCATTATATGGTTACTGCACATGCTTAATATCAGCAAAAAACAAATATTCTTAAAGCACTTAAGCAGTTAAAAAACATACACCTGTTTCAAGTATAAATTTCTGCACAAGTCAAGAATAAGCTATATCTTAATTTGTTTAACTGAGTGGAAGGTTTTTGAAAATCATAAAAAGTTATCCAACCCATTTTCATATCAGGTTGGTATCAGAGCACTAGCTTTCTTTCTTGACAGAGCACTAGATTGCTTGTTTGACTTGAAAGGTGTTTAACAGTGCAAAGAATTTGACTATTTGTAAATTGAATGCTGCCTACAAGTTTGAGTTTGCTAGAGGTGAAGGAAAAGATACTAATAGCTAAGTCTAGAATATTACAAGAAGAAAGAAGCGTTGAAGGCATTTTCCTTACCCAAAGGACCTCAAGGAAACCCTTCAAGCATAAGAGGTTTTGTTTGCAAAAGGTTGCTTGAATAAGAGCTTGACTCTACAGCCATTTTGTTCAGAAGATTTCTCAATTTTTTTGAAAGCTTTGTGATTTTTTGTTGAAGTTATTTAGTTTATTCACATTATGATGACAACTTCTTCAAGTGAGGTTTCAAAATTCTCCTTTATAATACTCTTTGATGAAGAGATGAAGCAGGACTTCTACATCCTAAAGGATATGGTGAAATTATTTATGACGATAGAAGAGAAAACACTAGACTTCATGAGGAATTGGTTGTTATGAGGCAAGAGAAAGAAGGACTTCTCCAAAGAATGCATGAGATGGAGATGCAGCTCCATCAAACACAAGAGGCCTTAACCAAGCACATGCATGAAGTAAAGGTAATTCACTCAAATTTTTCTTCAATTTCCTCTTCAGAAAGATGTGTAGGTTCATTTGAAAAGCACACTAGACGTATATGGTCCAAGTTGATGTTAAAAATGGGCTATGAAGACAAGGGTTTAGGAAAACATGCACAAGGCATGATTGATCCTATTTTGGTTGAGGAGAGGCCTAATAAATTTGGTCTAGGTTATGTTCAATCTTATGGCAAAAACTCTACAGCCATGAAGGCATTTGACACAACTTCAAAAATAACTTTTGTTGCAAGTTCTAAACCACAAACATGTCAAGTTTGTTTTCAAGTTGATTTCCATTGTTTGAAGCCTATGTTGCAGCAAGGTGTTTATACACATGCAGCTTATGGCGAAGCTGGAACCTTTATGAGTTCATCTCCTCAAGAAGGTAAAAAAGATGGAAATGAAAAACAACATTTGAGGTATAATTCTTCCCATAGTCAAGTTGATTATGTTTCTAATAAGCATGAAAAATCAGCATCCTTGAATGGAAGAAATAGTTGTTGTTCCTATTGTGGTCTATGTAGCCATGATGTTTCAAAATGTTGGAAGAGGTTGAAGGCATACAAGAAACAGGTTAAGCGAAGGCAACTTGAAAATAAGGTGCAAAAGACTTGCACACATTGCCATAATAAGGGACATTTTGTTTCCCAATGTTGGACATAGCATCCAACTAGACATCCCAAGCATTTGAAGCAAGAGGATAGAAATACTGGCGAAAGTGGAACCAAAACTTCCATCATTGATGTGAGAAAATATATTTCACATGAAGAATATTTTTAGCAGCAAAAATCGCCATAGAATTGGCTTGGTAAGAAGTGGTTTTACTTCTTAACCCAGTAAGACATACATCCATTTGCACATATGCAAATTTTAGTTATGTATGCATGTTTTCTGTTGTAACCTCACGTTTGTTTGAACCACCTTGGATTGATGATCAAGGAAATGATCCTCATCTACCTTCTAAAAATTTCCCGCCAGAAATTTCTGAGTGAGTGCAAGGAAGACAATTCTTGACAGGAGGACAAGAGCATCCAAGAAGGGAAGTGTTAACTACCTTCACGTTGAGCTCAAAGGGACTAAGCCAAGTAGGGAAAAGTTTATGGAGGTTGGAAAAATTGAGCGTGTTGTACTCTCATCTACTTAAAAGATCATGTAATCAATATTTTTGGGTCCAAAAGGTTCCGAGTGAGGAGGTGTGATCAGATTTGGATCAAGGACCTAAGTGATAACTCAAAATTCAAAGTGTTCAAACGTGAGTTGAACCTGAGTGACCAGATAGATCTCGTCTTCTTGATTCTGGTGTCATGAATGGTTCAAAAAACCAACACCATATAAAGAAGTTATCGCGATTTGAAAATTCTAGTAAAATGAAAATTTTTGGATTTTTTTTTTACTCGGTTTTGGAAAATTCAAAAAAAGAATATTCCAGGGAATATTCTTAGAATATTACTTGAAATATTCCCTAGAATATTCCTTCCTAGCTATTCAGATCATGCCAAGTGGTATATGTTCATTGGTCAAGGGGCTATACGTTGGGATTTTAGCTAATCAGAGGCTACCATGTGGCAGGCCAAGAGGCCTCCACGTGGCAGGCCTAGAGGACGCCACATGGCCCATGAACAGTGGTTTGAAATTTTTATGGAGACGAATGGAGTCGACCTCCTGCACAACACATAGGTGCCTTAACCACTTTCCCTACCATTTGGTTCTTAACTTATAAGCATTCAAATTTTATTTGAATTTGGTTGGTTTCCATGTTGGGGGTTGGAGGGGCCAGCCCCTCCCCACATGGGCATCGGCCTGTGACCCCAGGCTGAGAGCATAAGCCCTAACTGCCAAGATTTATCTTAAGCATAATTCACATGGTGTAAGTTTAATACCACGGTTTGCAATATTAAACCTGACAGTTCCTCCACCCACGTTCTGAAAACATGTCACATGCAACGGTTATTCCATTGGTTTCTGCCTACAATTATGTTGACCGCCAATGAGACCACGGGGTTTGCGGCCATGTGGCCACCCCAATAGTCAAATTTATTGTTAGCAGTTAGGCTGGAAGATAATTCAGAGCGTGCCCCAAATTTGGGGATTTTCCTAAATTTGTCTGGAGTTAAGTGCAGTTACTCCATTTTCGGTGGAGTTGATTTAGGGGTCACTGGACAAAAATTGAATAGGCTCTATATTGAGCTATATTAGTCCATTCTCAGAGTGTGAATAGTAAATTTTGACTATCTCAGACATTCCAAACTCCTTGGTGTAGGTTTCAGAACCATCATAGGACTTTTGAGCAGGTTTTTTTCTTCAGATAAATTCTAGGGGCCACCTGGGGCCAGCAACAGAAAGAGGCTTAGCCAGTGTAGCTAGAGGCCCTTCTCAGGAATCCAATAGTCAATTTTGTTTCAGACATTATAGAACTAATGGTTAGGTTTTTAGAGCCATCAGAGGAATTTTAGAGGCCGAGATGCTTCAAATAAGTTTCAAGGGCCACTAGGTGCCAGCGGGAGAATGAGCCCTATCCAGAGCAGCTAGTATCCATTCTTAGAAAACCAGTAGTATATTCTGACTATTTTGAGCCTTATTAATCCATTGATGGATTTTTTAGAATCTTTTGAGGGCTTTTGAAATTTGATATTCTTCAGAGAATTTTTCAATGACCCTAGAGCCAAGGGGTGCCACCAGGTGTTGGAGGCATAACCGGAGCAGCCGGAGGCCAATTTCTGCAATTGAATAGTCTATTCTGACTATTTTGGACATTTTTAATCCAATGATATGATATATTAGAGCCATTTGAAGACTTATTAAGGTAAAAGAGCCACAAGGAATTTTTGGGCAGCCTAGGGCCATCACTGGATGGAGGCCTAGACTGGGGAGCCAGTGCTCATTTGGAGCAAATGAATAGCCTATTTTGGGTGTCTAATGTATTCTGGAGACATTAGAAAAAATTTTAGAGACAGAAAATGATTTATGAGAGATTTAGTGCCATAGAGAAGGTTAGGGTAGGTCAAGAGCACCGACTCAAGGAAACAAGTCTAAGGGAGTCGAGGTTCATCTTCACAGATATTTCAGCCATTCCAGGCATATAAATGGTATTATAAACCCATTGATTCAGTTCAAATAACCATTGGAGTTTATTTTTAACATGTAAAATAAATTTTCCATTGTAATCCCAAAGAGCCAGGTCAGTTAACATAGGCTCAAGGAGACGTAGCCCACGATATTCGAGTGAAATCCTTTATTAAATTTGATGTTATGTGTTGATGTGTATTTTCTGCATTATATGGTTACTACACGTGCTTAATATCAGCAAAAACAAATATTCCTAAAGCACTTAAACAGTTAAAAAACATACACCTGTTTCAAGTATAAATTTCCACACAAGTCAAGAATAAGCTATATCTTAATTTGGTTAACTGAGTGGGAGGTTCTTGAAAAGCATAACAAGTTATCCAACCCATTTTTAGATCAGGTTTGTATCAAAGCACTAGATTTCTTATTTGACTTGAAAGGTGTTTAACAGTGCAAATAATTTGACTGTTTGTAAATTGATTGTTGCTTAAAAGTTTGAGTTTTCTAGAGGTGAAGGGAAAGCTATTGATAGCTAAGTCCAGAAAAGGACAAGAATAAATAAGTGTTGAAGGAATTTTCCTTACCTAAAGGACCTCAAGACAACCCTTGAAGCACAAGAGGGTTTGTTTGCAAAAGGCTGCTTGAATAAGAGCTTAACTCTACAGCCATTTTGTTCAGAAGCTTTGTCAATTGTTTTTGATAGCTTTGTGAATTTTTGTTGAAGTTGATTAGTTCATTCGCATAATTATGACAACTTATTTAAATGAGGTTTCAAAATCCTCCTTTACAAGACTCTTCCATGAAGAGATCAAGCAGGACTTCTACATCCTAAATGATATGGTTCAAATATGTATGACGATAGAAGATAAAACATTAGACTTCATGAGAAATTGGTTGTTATGAAGCAAGATGAAGAAGGACTTCTCCAAAGAACGCATGAGATGGAGATGAAACTCCATCAAGCCCAAGAGGCCTTAACCAAACATATGCATGAATAAAAGGTATTTCACTCAAATTTTTCTTTAATTTCCTCTTCAAAAAGATGTGTAGGTTCATTTGAAAATCACACTAGAGGTATAGGGTCCAAGTTGATGTTAAAAATGGGCTATGAAGGCAAGGGTTTAGGAAAACATGCACAAGGCATGATTGATACTATTTTGGTTTAGGAGAGACTAAGAAATTTGGTCTAGGCTATGTTCAATCTTATAGTGAAAACTCTACAACCATGAAGGCATTTGAGACAACTTCAAAAAGAACTTTTGTCACAAGTTCTAAATCACAAACATGTCAAGCTTGTTTTCAAGTTTATTTCCATTGTTTGAAGCCTATGTTGCAGCAAGGTGTTTGTACAAATGTAGCTTATGGCGAAGCTGGAACCTCTACGAGTTCATCTCCTCCAGAAGGTAAAAAATATGGACATGCAAAACAGCATTTGAGTTATAATTCTTCCCATAGTCAAGTTGATTATGTTTCTGATAAGCATGACAAATCAACATGCTTGAATGGAAGAAAGAGTTGATGTTCCTATTGTGGTTTGTGTAACCATAATGCTTCAAAATTCTGGAAGAGGTTGAAGGCATACAGGAAACAGTTGAAGTGAAGGCAACTTGCAAAGAAGGTACAAAAGACTTGCACACATTACCAGAATTAGGGATATTTTGTTTCCCAATGTTGGACATTGAATCCAACTAGAGATCCCAAGAATTTGAAGCAAGAGGATAGAAATACTAGAGAAAGTGGAACCAAAGATTCCATCATTGATTTGAGAACATATCTTTCACATGAAGAATATTTTTAGTAGCAAAAATCGCCATGGAATTGGCTTGGTAAGAAGTGGTTTGACTTCTTAACCCAGTAAGACATATGTCCATTTGTACATATGAAAATTTCAGTTACATATTCATGTTTGTTTTTGTAATATCACATTTGTTTAAGCCACCTTGGATCGATGATCAAGGAAATGATGTTCAACTACCTTCTAAAAATTTCTCGCCAGAAATTTCTGAGTGAGTGCAATGATGTAATGTTCGAAATTTTATGGAACATTAATTTTTGTTAAGGAGATGAATAAAATGGGTAGGGGATCCATTCTTTGCATTATTAGAGAATAAAAATCCTCTAATTATGAAAGAGGATCATGTTGGGGCTGGATTTCACACCTCCATGTGTGAAAGGAGGTTTTTGCATAAAGGTTTGGCCAAGGTTGACCAAGTCAAACTGCGTTGGCATGGGTTGGAAAGCACTATGTGGGACAACATAGGAGGGAAGATTCTAGAGGGAGGAAACCCTAATTCGAAGTAGGGCCCATGGAGGGAAGGCTCATTGTTTAAAATAGGGGTAAGGCAGTCATTGGTATTATCTTTGATCATTTTTACATTCAAGTCTTGGAAGACTTGTTGCTGCCTCTTGTTGTTCAGCAGAGCTGCAGTGCCTTCGGGCACGAGGGAGTCCTATTGAGGATTTCCTCTCCTTCTTGAGTATCTCATGAAGGATTGCACTCCATTCCCCATATTTAGGCATTCAGGCCATAGGTTTAGCCATCTACATCAGTGCAGTTTCTGCAGCAGATATTGTGCAGTGTTGTTGGGTGTTGTTGGGGAGGTTTCCACACACCATCTGGAGCTAGTTTTTCAGTGGAGAGAGGTTCCATCCATTGGGATATCAGAAAAGGTGGTTCTTCAGCATATCCCACCATATTTAGCATCTGTCCAACCACTTTCCATCAGAGGTAGTGCAGTCCCTCTCTTAGACAGTGCTCTTCTTGGTGAATATTTGTTGTGAGGGATTAGTAGACTTTTGAGGGGAAGTCTTGGGTGAAAGGATCAGCCTTTCACTTCAAATTTTAATTGGAGAATGGCACTTCATATACAGCAGATATTTCAGCCTTTTCCATCAATTTCCATCTCTTGAGTTGCAACAGCTACTGCAACTCCAGAATTTTGTATTATAGTGTTTTTGCATAGATCTCAGCCAATCCTCTTAAAGGATTGATGTTATGTATTTTCAAGGGTTGAGATCTTGCTCCCCCTTATTTATTTGAGCCTACATTATTATATCATTGTATTTTCATTATTTATGCAGCAGTTCCTCTCTATAACTGCGCAGTCATGGCCTAGGGATTTCTTTATGCAGTAGTGTTTCTCATGTTTCCTTGTATAGTTTCCTTAAGGCTTGTTGTGCCTTACTCGATTAATCATTTCCTCAAGAAGTTGTATATTTTATGCTGCTATATTCTAATATGATGGCCATTGGATTCTCTGAAATTTCATGTGTATATGAATCACTGCTATTTTCCATTTGATGTATTTGTTATTTTTGTAGCTGCGATGTTGGGGTTATCTTAAGAGATTCCCAATATGGTTGTGTTTCCCTCTTGGGGATAATGTCCCTTAACAATCACTCTACAGACAGAGTCTGCTAGTGGGCCAGGTAGCCTCTGGAGCTCATCCTTTGTTCAAAGGTGACAAATCCACTAAATTCCCTTACAGTCTATCTCTGGAATAGATTTTCTTTGTCAATTGACAATTGTTCTGAAAAAGGAAAATTACAGTGGTATCAGAGCATCGAACTGGCACAACCTGTGAGTTTGATTTCAGAGGAGAATGATGAAGAAGATGAGACTGATCTCATCTAATTTTTAAATAAAGAAGAGCCTCCCTGAGGAGGAGGAGAAGAAAAAGGGAGAAGAGGAAGGTCCATGCACTTCCTATTCTCTTGAAGACCAGCATGGGAGATGCTTGGATTTTTAGATCTTAAGCAAGTACATGGGTGACTATAAAACCCATTCTGCAGCATTCAGGGGAGCTATAGCATTCCCACAGTCTATTCAGCAGATGGAGGAAAGAATGCCCTACAGAAAAGGAGAAATCAGAGGCAATAGGCTTCTACTGTCTACATTTGATGGGGTTACTTCAGATATAGCTTGGGAGAAGAAGCTGGAGGCATTTTTGTTGCTGCATCCAGTGGCAGAAAGAGAGGCAGTGGAGATAGCAGCGCTACACATGGAGGATGAAACCTTTGTTTGGTGGTTCAAACCCTTGGTCCATTCAAGGGTGAGTTCTTTTGGAGACTTTTCTCAAGGGTTGATCCAAACCTTTGATGGAGGGAGGACAAAGGAAGATAAAGCCATTCTACCATGGGAGGAGAATTTCACCAACGTTGCTACAGATTTGGAGGAGTAGCCTTCTACATTTATGGATGAGGAAGCCATTGGAGGAAAATCCATTGTATCCACATAATAAGGTCTCAAGATCCACTAAGGTATGAGTAAAGTTCCACTTTCTATTTCGGCAAATAATCTTAAGGATGGTGGAATTTCATATGAGGAGGTCCCAGGATCAAATCCCATGGCCACTTTAGGGCCTCATGATTGCACTACGCTGTGCAAGGGGTTCAAGGAGGAGATGAAACCTCATCCTCATGCACTATTGATGAGTCTCATTCAGCCCTTGAGGTTGGGATGTGGACCATTGGAGGATGAAACAAACCATGACACCTCCATGAAGAATCATGAAACAATTTGTGAACCGGAGGAAGAGACAGTTGTTATACCATTGAAGGATTTAGCAGCATTTTTGAACATGGGTGGAGAGGAGACATCACCTCCATCACATTTGGATCCTCATAGATCCAACATATTCATGGGTGAGAGGCCTTTCTTATGAGGTCTTCAAGGAGATGCATTTCAAACTCTTGTGAAATGAAGAAAGCAAAAATTGGTTTGAGAGGATGGTAGCCCTCATGGGAGGAGTACCAAAAGAATGGAGAAGAGATGGAAAGATGTTTACATCATTGGGAAGCAAGGAGAAGGGATACATATTGTTGATATGACATATATATCAGTCATGATACCTTCATCACATGACTTATATGATGTGAGCATGAGGAGGCAGCAAACACTTCAGTTGCTTGGCATTGATGGGAGAGAGCACAAGAAGATTTGCTCTCATTTGATTAAAGGTGTTGCAGGAGTAGAGGGAACTCTCATAGTGCAAGGGGATCACTCCTTAGCTGAGATTAATTGGGAGGCATTTCCCTCTTGGGAGAAGCTTCATATTTGCAGCAACATCACCATAGTTGTTCTTGACAAGGAGCATGTCCAGGAACAAAGATTTGCATGGGCAAGAGCCTTTTTGCATGAGCTCACAGCGCTATCATTTGGGAGGAGGATCACATGCATAGATCCATCTATCATCTCACTTCCAGCCTATGGTAAGATTCTTGTGTGTACATTTGCTTATTTACATACTCTTATCATTATGATGTAATGTCAGGCTTTTCAAAGGGGCATATTTTTCATGTTGCTCCATGAGCAAAATTGGGCCAAACCATGTGATGGAGACAGCCATATTTTATATGGCCTTGGGAAAGTGTTACCTTCCATGTATGTTCAGAATTTATGTACAGCCACCTACTATTCATTATCAGATGTAATAACATACATTTTTATTCATGAGATGAAAAACAACTTGCCATATCATTTCTCAAAGCAGCAGTTTGGGAAACTGCGCTGTGACTACTTGGGAGATTTTTGGTACAACTTTGCACAACATGAAACCTTCAGTACTTGCATCATTTTATTGCTGAGTATGGTCTCCTTGGCTTATATTTCTATTATCTTAATGGTGGACATGATCAGAGGAGAGACACATGGGATGAATGTATCCTTGATGAGGAAAGACTCCCATATTTTCTGCAATACATGTTCTAAGGGGAACATGAGAGGAAGCATGGCTACAGCCACATATTTTCTTATTTTTTGGGTAAGCCATGGGCTTGGTAATGTTATCCATCCATTTTATGTATATGGGCAGGTGTTTTACCTTGTGTTTCTAATTCACTCATTTATTTTCTATTTAGTAGTAGATGTGGTAGTTGTTGTACAATACTTGCCATGTTATTTTCTGCAGTTGCAATGGATGAGGTTGAATTGTGACCCTATGAGGCATTTTTTGCATATGGCTGCACATGGTATAACCTAAAGAAAGCATGTCATGGGGGAATTCTATGGTGATCTTGTCCTATTCATCATAGATGACATGTCTTGGGCCAGCTGGATTATCATTGATGGAGAGGAAACTCTTGGGGGATTACTCTTCATTTTGCCATTTGAGGGCAATAAATTTGCAACCTAGGATCAGCATACACTCCACACTTGTCATAAGTGGGGGAGAGGACAGCTTGGGGCAAGTTATAGTGCTTTCCATGATCATATTTTTAGCCCACCTTCATTTATGGAGCTTAAGGTGGAGGGAGATTTTCCATGAGTTGCCTTGTTGGGAGGCAGCTTATTTTTATGATTGATGGCTTGGGGGATGAGGGATTCATATGGGGATGATAATTCCCATTATATATCAGATCGCATGCCTCAAGGATGCCCTTAGATAGCTCTTTGTTCCTGCATGGATAGTTGTTTCTAAATGATAGCTGTTTGGGAATGTTCACCCAAAGGTTAGACTACATATGTTGGAGGGACAGTTTGAAGACTTGATTGTTGATATGGCATCCTTTTCTTGAAGAGATCATCACATAAATATTCTATAGGAGGAAGGGAAAAAATAAACTCAGTTCACCCTTGCAATTTCTCGAGGGCAAGCAATATTTTGAGAGGGGAGGACTATAATGTTCCAAATTTTATGGAACATTAATTTTTGTTAAGGAGATTAATAAAATGGGTAGGAGACCCATTATTTGCATGATTAGAGAATAAAAATCCTCTAAGTATGAAAGAGGATCATGTTGGAGCTGGATTTCACACCTCCATGTGTGAAAGGAGGTTTTTGCATAAAGGTTTGGCCAAGGTTAACCAAGTCAAATTGCGTTGGCATGAGTTGGAAATCACTATGTGGGACAACGTAGGAGGGAAGATTCTAGAGGGAGGAAACCCTAATTAGAATTAGGGCCCATGGAGGGAAGGCTAATTATTTAAAATAGGGGAAAGGCAGCCATTGAGATTATCTTTGATCATTTTTACATTGAAGTCTTGGAAGACTCGTTGCTGCCACTTGTTTTTCAGCAGAGTTGCATTGCCTTCGGGCACGAGGGAGTCCTGTTGAGGATTTCATCTCCTTCTTGAGTAGCTCATGAAGGATTTCACTGTGTTAGGAATCTATAATTTTAGCAGATTGGTAAGACTAAAGCTGCAGAAGCAACATTGTTTCAACCAACTTTGGGATTCTAGGATCTAGCCCTCCTGAATCCGGAGAGGGATCTCTCCAATATGTACAAAGATGGATTTGTCTTTAAATTTTGGGGTTATGATATTAGGATAGTTATGAAGGCCAAGGGTTTGTTTGTTTTTCGGATGGTTGAGCATGATTACTATTCAAGGTGGAAAGTTCTGAGTGCAAAAAATTTCCAAAGGTGAGAAGTTGCAAGCAATCAGAGTAAGCTTCGACCAAAAAGATAGAAAATTGCAGGTTTTAGTCCATGGGGCTATGGATTCATAATAGGATTTAATCGAAATAGAAAGAGGCAAGAGTGGTCCATGGGGAAAGTCATCTATGTCTAAGGATCTCTTTGAAGATTGATTTATGGAATGGAATGATACAATAAGAAGGAGAAATAAACAGATGCGGAAACAAGAGCAGCCCAGGATCTGGTAAGTACTTTGAAACTAGCCAGCCTTTGACATGGACTCAAGAAAATCATAAAAGAAAACTAGGATCTGGTAAGTACTCTGAAACTAGCCATCCTTTGATACACTTTCAATAGAAAACATCTCAAAACAAAGGGAAACTTGAAGGCAACTTTTGGAGTATAAACTAGCGGGCTGGGCTCACCACAAATCCTCTCCTGGCTCTTCTTTACTTGGTTACTTTCAAGACAAATACAAAGATAACAACAGAATGGCCTAAGATCTGGTAATTACTTTGAAACTAGCCATCTTTTAACACATTCCAAGGGAAACAATCAGGCAATCTGTGGGCTCAAACTGGGACCAGGGCTCACCATATCTTCCTCAGTTCATCTTCACTAAACATATACTGAAAATAAAATCTAAGAATAACATTCAGCTAAGACAATAAGACGAGGGAACACTAGCATTCCTATGCTTAAACTGAATTAAATCATTCCTAAATAACACATATGGAGGAAAACATTCAGATAAATATTTTCATTCAGAGAAGGTTACTGATATACAGTAGGTCCTAACTCTATGCATGTTGTTCTTTATAAGAGAATATGAAACACAGATGGAAACAGAAACAAAATAACAGGTTACAATAAGAAAAACATCACCGTCAACATAGACTAGGATCCCATAAATCAGCTTGTATTGATGCTCCAAACCAGTTACATCTTTAAGTCCAGTGCTTTAGGTTACCAACCATCTACAAATCTCAGCCTAACCTATCAATCACCAGCAGAGCTCCAAGAGGCAGTGAATACTATGTACAATCAGAATTTTTTGCTCAAATGTATATCAAAGTTCTACAACCAACCCCTCACTCATCTTCTGAAGAAGTATATATAGAAGAATGAGGAGGTGAGATCTGATAAAAGATCTCATTTACAATTAATACAGAGTTAATGATTTCTTGGCCTTTGATGGGCTCAATGAATAAAATTACATATGTGTACTCTATATTAATTGTTCTACATAAAGATTAAGCTCGGTGGGAGCTTTTGTTGACCTTTGAGGCTCTGTGTAATGTTGAAGTAACTTTGTTGATATTTTTTCATTAAGTTTCCTTGCAGAAGTAACTTTCTGGCTGTGTGGAGGCAAAAATCTTCATTCGATCAATAAATTTGGCCTCTGATTGAGTACTTTGAGGAACAGGTGGCACTATGGTAGCTGAGGAATCAATTTTCCCCAGATTGTGGAGGTAGAGGCATTCCTGCTTGATAAAACACTTTAGGTTTTCTGTAAATTGTGTTTTATTTCAGGGATTAGGCTCTTGATAATCATTCTTAGTTGTAATCCCCGTAAGCATGTCTTTAATCTTCTACTTTGATACATTCTGGTCTTCGACACTGATACTCTTTGACCGTACCCCTTTCAAGGTGTTTTTGTTGGTGTGCAAGGTTGCGCAGGGTTCATAAGGCGTCAATGGCTCATGAATCATTGATAAACATGAATTTCAAACCCTGTCAGTGATTTCCTGTGGTGAATTGAAGATGGGAGGGTCGTCACCCTCAACCTTTATAATTTCTTCAGCGTAGCGGAAAAATACATTGAAACCCTGTAAAATACGAAAAACTATTATAAAACCTGCATATATAGTTTGACTGCATCGGGAGGCGTGTGAAGAAAGTGGGGCCATTGGATGGCATCATCCAACGGTCAGGATTGATCGGGAGAGATCGTAGAACGGGTGGAAAAAAGATTAAATCTGAGCCGTCAATCGTGCAGAGATCGACGGTTGAGATTGAATGAGGAGGCAAAAAAAGGAGAATGAATCTGAGCCGTCGATCACATAGAGATCAACGGTCGGGAGCAAAAGTTGAAAGTCAAACGGAGAAATCGGGAGATGAATTGTGGGCCATCGATCTGCAGATCAGATCAACGGCGGAGATGTCGTTACCGCTGTACGATAGCCCGGCTTATCGTGTGTGTATCTTGGTTAACCATCGGACATCTTCGGCGAGCGATCTCTGTCGGATGAATGGATTCGGATCTGACGGCTGTGATCAATATCATTGGGCATCCTCGTCTAAAATTTAATGCGCGATGGATGGCGGTTTTTGGAACAGTGCTCGGGACACGTGTTAGCCAGCGTATGGAATCGCTGCTGATTGGGGGAAAACAGCCTTTCACCCAAAGGCGGTGCGATGGATACCGCCGGTTTTGGGCAATCGGCTTATGGGCAGTGGGAACCACGGAGAGACGCACTCCACACCGTCTGATCTATAGATTTAGATCGACGGTGGAGATTTAGTGGAAGATCATATCGGCGGAAAACTTTACAAAATTAAATAAAACCCGACTTTTGAAAATAACAAAAAAATTTTATGTTTTGGACGGGATATATAATAGGGTCAGGCACCCGATTGCGGGGCCATTGGATGCATGGAGAATGATATTACCGGGGGGGTTTAAGAGGAGGGGCTAATGACATATCAGAAGATCGGGGATGGGCTTTTCAATCAACCCATTTGATTTATGCGATGCAATAAGCGCCTTGGGACCTAACCCTTTGGTCCCGGGAGCAGGATATATGAATGGAAGAGAAAAGGGGAGCAAATGAAGGTTAGTTTTGGAAGAGGGGGGAGGGGGAAAGGGTCCTTGCAACAGTATTTTGGCTTGGAAACCAGCAGGATTTCTGAATGGAGAATGGGCATAGTAGTGAAGATTTGGATAGAAACAAGAGACCTTCAAGAGTCTTCAAGAGCCAACAATTTTTAGCAATGAAATTTGTTCCTTGAAGGCTCCAAAATTTTTAGCCACCTTTTGCTATAACAAATTTTTATAGGTGGCTAACAGTGGATTCACATGGGGATGATGCCTTCTTGAAGGTATCAAGAACTTCAGACTTGCATTCTCTGGAAGGCTGACCTGTGCCTGATCCTTTGATGTTCTCTGGGAAGCTGATCAGTTGCCTAATCCTTTGATGTTCTCTGGGAGGCTGATCAGTTTTCTAATCCATTGGGTTGCCTTTCTTTCTGTGGATGATCTTCTAAAAACATACTAGCAACCATAAAAGCAATGGATCTTCATCAATACAACTTTCTACCTACCCAATCCTATTGATCTAACATTTTTTCTTCATCAGAGTGCACTTGGATTGGAAAACTCTTTCAAAAAATTTTATTCTTTTGAAAGCAGTAAATCTAATCTAATTCTACTCCTTATTTCTCCTTGAACTCAAATTTAACAGTTGAGTTCAGATGATTCTCTACCTAATCTACCATCTGTTGGGATTAAACTGTCCAACAGATTTTCATTCTCTAAATTTCTAAAACATAAATTTAAAAATAGTCAAGTCAAGATTAAGCTGTTTGATTTGCTGTGATCTATGGCATAAAGATAAGCTGCACATAGACATTTATCTTGCAAAAAAATAAATAAAAAATTGAAGGCTTAAGATCTGAAAATTTCTCATCATGGCCTTCTCTTCTTACAGCTCTATTTTGACTTTTTCTTTGAGCTGTTCTTCTTATTTCTTTGGCTCAGATTTTGAGCTAATTAGAACCATATTTACATCTTTTTGACTCATAAAATAAAACATATTTGAGTCATCTCTCTTTGGAAACTGAGGTTCAGGTTTTGAACATGTTTGAACCTTTCATTTCTATCCTAATCTATCTACTGATAAGCCAAGATTAAACAGTTTGGAAAATCGACTTCACTATCCTATCAGCAGAAAATTTAAAGCTAATTAGTCAAGATTAGACATTTTGACTAACTAGAAGTGTGTTTTGTAGGAGTGGCATTTAATCTTGCACACTTTCAAATTTGTTTCTCTTTTTTGGTATGGGGCTATACCTTTCTTGTTTTCAAAATCTACCCTCTTTTCTCTTTTTCTTTGTTTTTGTATTTTTGTTTTTTACAACTTTGAATGCAATGGTGGATGAAATATTTATAATGGAAAAAATATAAAAAGGCTTATTTTTTTTTTAAACATTACATGGATCAAGAGAATTAATGTTTGAGCATGCTACCATTGACATGACCCCCAAACAATTCTGCTCCATTCAACTCCTGCAGGAAAAAGGCATTGCTACCAGCAGCTGAATGAATAGAGTAAGGGCCAAGCCATAGGTTGTCAAATTTTCCATGATTTCCCTTCTCTTCCCTCCTTGAGTCCCAATTTAAAACTTTGTCCCCAATCTTGAAATTGCTGGCCTTTGTTCTTCTGTCAAAAAGCTTTTTAATGTTGTCCTGTTTCTGCAATGCTTTGTTATAAACTTCCTCTCTAGTTTGCTGAAGATGAATGGTCTGATTTATTCTCCTGATCATGTCATTATCTTCAGTCTGCAACTCTTGAATCAACTTGACCACTGGTACACCAAGGTTGTTTGGAAAAATGGCATCTGTACCATACACAAGCTGGAAAGGTGACATACCAATAGATTTCTTCAAAGTCAATCTGTCAGCCCAAAGTGCATGGACCAGCTTTGTGTGCCAAGACTTTTTGTTTCCCTCCAACAGTTTCTTGATTATGTTCACTAAAATTTTGTTTGAGGATTCCGCGAGTCCATTACCTTGAGGGTAACAGGTTTTGGAATGCCCCAGTGTTATCTGATATCTGTGACATAATTCAACCATCTTCTTTGATCCAAATATTGTTGCATTATCAGTGATAATCTTGGTAGGACAGCCAAATATAGAGAGAATATTAGTCTCCATAAATTTTATGATAACTGAATCATTGGTCTGCCTACAAGGTATGGCTTCTATCCACTTAGTGAAGTAGTCTGTGGCAGTGAGAATCCATCTATGCTGGGCAGAATATGGTGGATGGATTTCTCCTATAAATTCAAGTCCCCATTGTTGAAAAGGGGCCTCAACAGCGATTGGATGCAGAGGCAGGGGTAGCAGTTTTCTCTTGCCTTCAAACAGTTGGCATTTATGGCAAGCAATGATCATCTTGTGTATATTAGAAAAAAGAGTAGGCCAATAGAAACCAGCCCTCAAAATTTTGTTGGATGTTGTCTTCCAGTACAAATGAACTCCACACTCTCCTTCATGGAACTGGTATTTAACCTTCTCTGCATCAAACTCAGGCAAACATTTAAGCAATAGACCACTTGCATTTTTCCAATACAGACATTTATCTATAATGCAATAGTTTACAACTTTCAATTTTAGCAACCTTGCCTTTTTTTTTGTCAAATCAGGAGGTGTATTCAAATTAAGCAGAACATAAATAATGTCAGCATACCAAGAGGAATTCATAAAATGGTTTTCAACCATGGGTGTTGAGATTTCCTCTTGATCATCTAAAGCATTAATCATATGAATATCAAGAACTTCACAATTTGATTCAGCCATTAATCTAGCTATACCTTGGCCTTTGATGAGCTTAGTGGGTTTTATCTGTAAATCATATTCAAGGATAACAGCAATCCACTTACCTCTCTTACCATCAGGGTCATGTGTTAGAATGTCTTTAACCACTGAATTTGGGACAAAGGCAATTATGTGTGAGTGAAGGATGTATACTCTGAAGTCTTTCAATGCTTTAACCAAAGCAAATGCTTGCTTCTCCATAATGTTTTACTTCAAAGGGGCATCCCTCAATGCCTTTCTAAATAATGCAATAGGCTGCTCTTGTCCTTGTGGGTTTTTCTGTAAAAGGATAGCAGCTATGGTATGTTCTGATGCAAATGAGACAATATAAAAATCTTTTTAAAAATCAGGACTTATTAGAACTGGCGTTTTGGTCAACGCTTGTTTCACCAGTTCAAAGGACTTATTTTCTTCCAAGGTCCATTTTACCCCTTTCTCCTTTTTCAGCATGTTTGTGATATTCCTAAGGAGCTCAGCTAAATTAGGGATGAACCTTCTCAAAAAGTTGATCTTCCCAATGAAAGATTGCAACTCCTTGATGTTTCGAGGATGAGATATTTGAAATATGGCCTCAATCCTCTTTGGATCTATCTTTATACCTTCTTCTAAAATAATGTGTCCAAGAATTTTACCTTCTTGGAGCCCAAATAGTGTCTTTTTAGGGTTTAAAGATATTCCAAACTCTCTGCATTTCTCGAAAACCTTTTTTAAATGTTCTAAGTGTTCTTCATCTGTTTTTTAAAACATAGTGGCATCATCAAGATAGATAATGATGAAGAATCCTAGTTCTTCCGAGAATGCTATGTCCATGGCTCTTTGAAAGGTTGCTCCAGCATTCATTAGACCAAAGGGAATTTGCACATACATGAAAGTGCCCCATGGTGTAGTAAAGGCTATCTTTAATTGATCAGCAGGGTGAACTAAAATCTGATTGTACCCTGAATAGCCATCAAGAAAATAAATTCTTTTAGACCCTACCACCCTTTGTAAAATATGATCCATCTTGGGTAAAGGGTAGTTGTCCTTTAATGAAGCTTTGTTTAAGTCTCTAAATTCTATACAAAGCCTGATATCTCCAGTTTTCTTCCTAACAGACACCAGATTAGATACCCATTCAGAATATCTAATAGGGACAATAATACTAGCTTCATACATCTTTTTAATCTCCTTCTCAACCAAAGGTAACTGAACAGGGTTTATTCTGCGCAGTTTCTGTTTGAATGGTTTTTGGTTTTCTTTAAGGGGAATTTTGTGTTGTATTATTTCAGTGTCATAGGATTTAAGATCTTCATAACTCCATGCAAAAACATCAGAAAACTCTTTAAATAGCTCAATGTATTTGAGTTTAATGTGAGCTAGTAAAGTCTTAGACAGTTTAATCATTTTCGGTTTTTCCTCATTGCCTATATTGCACTCCTCCACTTCAGTCTCTACAGGTTCCAGTTTTGGCTTTTGGGCCACATCATCAAAATCAAACAACTCTTCTAAAGGTGCCAGACCTCTAGGCAAACTTTCATCTCTAGAGTGCAAAGTTTCCAACTCCTCTGTTTCTTCTATAAGTTTGCTAGTCAGTAGGTTAATATTGACAGGCTCAGGAGACAGTTCTTCTTCACCAAGAAAGTTTTCTTCACTGCAGTCTGTATCATAGTCTGAGTCTGAACTATTTGGTTCGAATTCATTTTTGAATTGCATGAAGTCTTCTATTTGTTTGTCATTGTCAAACACCTGCAAATACTTTTTATTATTTGGCACTGCTGGTCTAAAATTTATCTCAGTTGTGCAATTTTTGGTTTCAAATGGTGTTAAGCATGTCCTAGCTACAAAGGCTAAATTGTGGGCTGCAATGTTTCTTTTCCTTGGGACAAAAATTACTTTGGACTCCTCGAATTTTTTTAGAAGATCCATGACATCATTCCAATAGGCTCTAAGTCTGCGATGATTTGCGTTATACTCCCCATTGACTTTCCTAATGATTAACTCGAAATCCCCATGCACATTGATTCTTCTGTCTCCCAACTTTTTCAATAGATGTAAGCCTAAGAGAAGGGATTCATATTCTGCTATGTTATTGGAACACTAAAAGTTTAATTTGCATGAAATGCATTTTGTGTGGTTGTTTTCAGTGTTAGTAATCCATACACCTGCACCAGCGTTAGTTCTGGTGCATGACCCATCAAAATACATACTCCAGAGAGGACATTTTTCGGTTTCATCCTGGCTACTGTCCTTTTCAACTAATGTGCTTTCTTATTGTTGTTGAATGTCTGCACTTAGTTGTAGATGTTTTTATTGCCCCTGATTTTCAGTTACTCGAGGGATACTTTCTTGACTCTCAACGTTTAGAAGCAAAGGACACATGACCTCTAGTTCAAGACCTACCTTTGGTTTGCTGTCGTTTAAAGGTTCAACAAATTGTTTTGACAGTTTGGTGGCATTTACCTCCTCCTCTCTATCGGCCATTAATTATGTTAAAGTGACTTGTTCTCTGAGTGTTTCATCATTAAACATAATAAAATAATCAAGGCATGTATTGACAGAATATATAGGAGAGTTTTGTGGTCTCTCTAGGCTTGTAACTGTGAACTTCATATGGGACTCCCTGTAAAGTCTTCTAATTGATTGAAAACAGGGATAGTCGCATAGGTCATGTCCATTTGCATAGTCCCTTGTAAATTAGCCCCCCAAGATCTTGATAATAACATTCCATACTTTGGGGGCACATCAGCCACAACAATATCCATGACTAAACATTTGGCTGGAATTTGGGCTAAGTTAACACAGAGGTCTTTGATTAATCCTAAACATCTTACTCTGCTTGAGTCAAAAGAGTAAAGGTCTTTCTAAGGTCTGGTGATTTCTAGACCTAGGCTCTCCATTACATCTTTAGGCATTAAATTATGAGAAGCCCCTGAGTCATGCATAGCGTTATGTAAAAAAATTTCATGAACGTTAAAACTTACATAAAAGGGAGGAACAGGTCCCTCTTGATATCTTCCTTCAATCTTTGGACCAAAAATAAGCTCTGGTTGGTCATCGTTAAGATTGACTGTGTCATTGTTGTCTTCTAAATTTAAAGCTTTCAAAATTTGGGTCCTATATACATGTTGGGCAGCTAATTCAGTCAAAGGAATAGAGATTTTGATCTTAGAAATTTCCTGTTCCAGGCTGAAAGGAATTTGACTCTTTGGAGCGCTTGTCTCAGCGTTATTAGCTGTCACGTTATCAAAAATGTCAGGTTGTTGTTTTGTTTTATTTATACTTGAAAAAATTGTTTTACCGGGAGTGCTAGCTGATGTGTTAGTTCTACTAATGTCTGCACTCTGTTTTTCATTGTCTTGAGTGCTTTTTCCTTTACCTTTATCAGAATTTTCAGCCGCTGTTTTATTATTTTGTTTGAAAAATTTAGGCTTGGTTGCAGTGTTGTTTTGTGAGGATTTGTCAGAGGTTTTGTTGTTTGGGGTTTGTTGACTAGATTTACTTCTAAGGTCATATTCTCTTCGAGGTTCTGCGATGGCATTTTCCATGTTTTGATAATAATTTTCATTATCATCTCTTTTTTCATCATAAGGTGTGTAAAGGCCTTGTTTTTTATCATAATGAACCTCAAAGTCACCATCATCTACCCCATAAGCTTGATATCATCTTCCTCTATTATTTGATCCGTTTCCTCAACCTCACTTACATAGTTTTGATGAAAGGGAGGAGTGATCTGCTGATCATCTTCCCTAGGTCTATTTGGAGGTTGGTTCCTTCTAACATTCTGATTCTGGTTCTGGTTTCTATTTTGAGTAGTTTGGTTTTGGCTTGCTTGTGCTCTCTTGATTATGCTCATCTCTTTCATCATCTTCTCCATCATTTTCTCCATCTTTGAGTTGGAAGTAGAAGGTGTGGATTCCTCTCTAAAGGATACTCTCTTTTCAACTTTCATCCTTGCTCTCTTCTCCATTAAGTTGACTTCCACAGAAAGAGCACCTCTTTGCATATCTTCAAGAGTTGCAAAATCTCTCTCTCTTAGCGAATAGGTCATGTCAGAGTCAAACCCTTCAGGAAACTTGTTTAAAGCTGAGCCTTGTGGAGGTTTTAGTTCTGGGGAAAGTGAATTATACACACTATTAAACCTAGTGCAATAAGCTTGGACACTTTCCCCGGGGTTTCTATGGAGGTTCTTGTAATCAGAAAGGACTTGGAGAGGATTCTTCTTCACTTCCCATTTGTTTAAGAAAGTTTGATGGAAGCCTGGGAGATCGTTTATACTATGGGGGGCTAAGCTTTTAAACCATTTTCTTACTTCTCCCCCTAAGCTTTGAGAAAATAATCTAAGCTTGACAGAATCATCATCAATTTCATTTCTGTCAAAGTAGTCATTCATCTTATCCACATGTTGTGATGCAGTTGTAGCACTACTAGCATCATATAATGGAATCTTGGACTGATAGTCCTGTGGAAGATTGACTAATGGTGCAGGAAGGACTAGGGGAGCATACCATGCAACCATGGCAGGAGGTGGAGGTGGATTCACAGGTGGGTTGACGAAAGGGAAGGTGGGTTGAAGTGGAGTGGTTTGAACAGTGGATGAAGGATGAGTAGATGTGGATGGAACAACAGTAGATTGCTGAGCTGATCTTGGATGAGAGACACCTAAATTCAATAGGAAGTGTAGATCAGGTGGTGTTGTTTCTCTACTACCAGGATGTTCACTTGTCTCCGGGGATGAAAGTGAAGACTCAGAATCTAGCTGAATTATATCATCAAATGACCTAGTTCTAAATGGATTTACTAAGTCAGCTTGTGATTGTTGTAGAGCTGAAAGATTTTTAGGGACTGAATTAGCTCTCAAGGGTGATCTGAAAAAAGTTGATAATTTAATCCTAGGAGACTTCCAAAGGATACTTTCTGGGTTATCAACTATCTCAGGTGGATTAGGGTCAGGATGGTCTCTAGTGTGAATCTTTCGAGGAGCCACTATGATATATTTTTCAGACCCAAAACAAACAAGAAGAGTTCAACCAGGTATGACAGTCTTTGAGAGGTTAACTAATCTGTTTACACAAATCTTAATCCTACAGTGCTCTAACTGAGTTTGAATGATGTTATAATGATGAGGGTTCTTCCCAGTGGAGTATTAAGGTCTGCTAAGGATTTTTGGAGTCGCCAAGTGGAAGTTTTTAGCTCCTAAGGAGGTAAAAGGTTTTATGGTCCACCACCATGTTTATTGGATACCAATCTAAAATATTTTTGGTTTTTTGAGTTATTTTTCAGTTGTGTGGTTTCTAAGAATATGCTAACTCTGTTTCAAAACTTAGCTATGGTTATGAGACAAAGACAGTTTACTCTTATGGCTAAGCCAGCTGATCTTTCAAGGTTAGATAAAGTCTTAAGAGAATCCTAGGGTTTTCCTAGTTTGTCACTAATTCAGACAAGTTTTATCATGATTACCAATCTTTTGGTAGTGCTTGAAAAGGCTTCTTTTTACTCACAATGTTTCCTTGAATCAAGGGGTTCTCTGAGGCCTTAAAAGGTATCAAAAACACTCAGTTCCCCAGCGGAGTCGCCAGAAATGTTATGAATCTGTAATTTTAGTAGATTGGTAAGACTATTAAAGTTGCAGAAGCAACATTGTTTCAACCAACTTTGGGATTCTAGGATCTAGCCCTCCTGAATCCGGAGAGGGATCTATCCAATATGTACAAAGATGGATTTGTCTTTGAAGTTTGGGGTTATGATATTAGGCTAGTTATGAAGGCCAAGGGTTTGTTTTTTTTTTGGATGGTTGAGCATGATTATTGTTCAAGGTGGAAAGTTCTGAGTGCAAAAAGTTTCAAAGGTGAGAAGTTGCAGGAAATCAGAGTAAGCTTCGACCAAAAAGATAGAGGTTTTAGTCCATTGGGCTATGGAGTCATAATAGGGTTTAATTGGAACAGCAAGAGGCAAGAGTGGTCCATGGGGCAAGTCATCTATGTCTAAGGATCTCTTTGAAGATTGATTTATGGAATGGAATGATACAATAAGAAGGAGAAATAAACAGATGCAGAAACAAGAGCAGCCCAGGATCTGGTAAGTACTTTGAAACTAGCCAGCCTTTGACATGGACTCAAGAAAAACATAAAAGTAAACTAGGATCAGGTAAGTACTTTTAAACTAGCTAGCCTTTGATACACTTTCAATAGAAAACATCTTAAAACTAAGGGAAACTTGAAGGCAAATTTTGAAGTAGAAACTAGTGGGTCGGGCTCACCACAAATCCTCTCCTAGCTCTTCTTTTACTTGGATACTTTCAAGACAAATACAAAGATAACAACAGAATGGCCTAAGATCTGGTAAGTACTTTGAAACTAGCCAGCTTTTAACACATTCCAAGGGAAACAATCAGGCAATCTGTGGGATCAAACTGGGACCAGGGCTCACCATATCTTCCTCAGTTCATCTTCACTGAACATATACTGAAAATAACATCTAAGAATAACATTCAGCTAAGACAATAAGACGAGGGAACGTCAGCATTCCTATGCTTAAACTGAATTAAATCATTCCTAAATAACACAGATGGAGACAAACATTTAGATAAAGATTTTCATTCAGAGAAAGTTACTGATATACAGTAGGTCCTAACTCTATGCATGTTGTTCTTTATAAGAGAATATGAAACACAGATGGAAACAGAAACAAAATAACAGGTTACAATAAGAAAACATCACCGTCAACATAGACCAGGATCCCATAAATCAGCTTGTATTGATGCTCCAAACCAGTTACAGCTTTAAGTCCAGTGCTTTAGGTTAGCAACCATCTACACATCTCAGCCTAACCTATCTATCACTAGCAGAGCTCCAAGAGCCAATGAATACTATGTACAATCAGAAGTTTTTTCTCAAATGTATATCAAAGTTCTACAACCAACCCCTCACTCATCTTCTGAAGAAGTATATATAGAAGAATGAGGAGGTGAGATCTATTAAAAGATTTCATTTACAATTAATACAAAGTTAATGATTTCTTTGCCTTTGAGGGGTTCAATGAATAAACTTACATATGTGTACTCTGTATTAAATGTTCTACATAAAGATTAAGCTCGGTGGGAGCTTTTTTTGACCTTTGAGGCTCTGTGTAATGTTGGAGTAACTCTGCTAATATTTTGTCATTAAGTTTTCTTGCAGAAGTAACTTTCTGGCTGTGCGGAGGCGAAAATATTCATTCGATCAATAACTTCGGCCTCTGATTGAGTACTTTGAGGAACAGGTGGCACTATGGTAGCTGAGGAATCAATTTTCCCCAGATTGTGGCGGTAGAGGCATTCCTGCTTGATATAAAACTTTAGGTTTTTTGTAAACTGTGTTTTATTTTGGGGATTAGGCTTTTGATAATCATTCTTAGCCGTAATCCCCGTAAGCCTGTCTTTAATCTTCTGCTCTGATACATTCTGGTCTTCGACACTGATACTCTTTGACCGTGCCCCTTTCATGGTGTTTTTGTTGGTGTGCAGGGTTGCGCAAGGTTCATAAAGCGTCAATGGCTCATGAATCATTGATAAACATGAATTTCAAACCCTGTCAGTGATTTCCTGTGGTGAATCGAAGGCAGGAGGGTCGTCACCCTCAACCTTCGTAATTTCTTCAGCGTAGCGGAAAAATACATTGAAACCCTGTAAAATACGAAAAACTATTATAAAACCTGCATATAGAGGTTGACTGCATCGAGAGGCGTGTGAAGAAAGTGGGGCCGTTGGATGGCATCATCCAATGGTCAGGATTGATCAGGAGAGATTGTAGAACGGGTGGAAAAAGATTAAATTTGAGTCGTCGATCATGCAGAGATCGACAATCGAGATCGAATGAGGAGGCGAAAAAAGGAGAATGAATCTGAGCCGTCGATCGGGCATAGATCGACAGTCAGGAGCGGAAGTTGAAAGTCAGACGAAGAAATCTGGAGATGAATTTTGGGTCGTCGATCTATAGATCAGATCGACGGCAGAGATGTTGTTTCCGCTGTACGATAGCCCGACTTATCGTGTGTGTATCTTGGTTAACCATCGAACATCTTCAGCGAGCGATCTCTGTCGGATGAATGGATTCGGATCCGACGGCTGTGGTCAATATCGCTAGGCATCCTCGTCCGAACTTTAATGCGTGATGGATGGCTATTTTCGGAACAGTGCTCGGGGCGCGTGTTAGCCAGCGTATGGAATCGCTGCCGATTGGGGGAAAAAATCCTTTCGCCCAAAGGCGATGCGATGGATACCGCTGGTTTTGGGCAATCGGCTTATGGGCGGTGGGGACCACGGAGAGACGCACTCTGCACCATCCGATATATGGATTTAGATTGACGGTGGAGATTTAGTGGAAGATCGTATCGGCGGAAAACTTTACAAAATGAAATAAAACCCAACTTTTGCAAATAACAAATGTTTTTTATGTTTTGGACGGGATATCTAATAGGTTCAGGCGCCCGATTGTGGGGCCATTGGGCGCATGGAGAATTATATGACCGAGAGGGTTAAAGAGGAGGGGCTAATCACATATCGGAAGATCGGGGATGGGATTTTCAATCAACCCATTTGATTTATGCGATGCGATAAGCGCCTTGGAACCTAACCCTTTGGTCCCAGGAGCAAGATATATGAATGGAAAGTGGAAGGGGCGGGGGTTATAGCACAGGGACTTAATCGCATCGCAAAATTTCGATGCAGTCTTTTTGATCAACCCATTGTATTTTCTCCGATTACGACTGCGTGATCAGTCCTTCAATCAACCCATTCAAATATTTAACACGTGATTTTGGTTTCTAGACCAAAAGTTTGGATAATTGGGTTTTTAACATTTACAAAGGAAAGAAGAGATCGAGCATGGATCATTCAATGGTTTTCAATCAAGTTGGGGGTTTTGGTATAGTTAAAAAATGGGTTTTTAACTATGGAAAAGTGATTTTCATAAATGGAAGAAGAGGATTTATGAAAACAAGGGAGTTTTTATGGAAGAGAAAAGGGGAGCAAATGAAGATTAGCTTTGGAAGAGGGGGAAGGGGAAAAGGGTCCTTGCAGCAGTATTTTGGCTTGGAAACCAGCAGGATTTCTGAATGGGGAATGGGCATAGTAGTGAAGATTTGGACAGAAACAAGAGACCTTCAAGAGTCTTCAAAAGCCAACAATTTTTAGCAATGAAATTTGTTCCTTGAAGGCTCCAAAAGTTTTAGCCACCTTTTGCTATAACAATTTTTTATAGGTGGCTAACACACTGCATTCCCCATATTTAGGCATTCAGGCCATAGCTTTAGCCATCTACATTAGCGCAGTATGCAGCAGATATTGTGCAGTGTTGCTGGGTGTTGCTGGGGAGGTTTCCACACACCATCCGGAGCTAGTTTTTCAATGGAGAGAGGTTCCATCCATTAGGAGATCAGAAAAGGTGGTTCTTTAGCATATACCACCATCTTTGGCATCTGGCCAACCACTTTCCATCAGAGGCAGCGCAGTCCCTCTCTTAGACAGCGTTCTTCTTGGTGAATATTTGATGTGAGGGATTAGCATATTTTTTAGGGGAATTCTTGGGTGAAAGGATCAGCCTTTCACTTCAAATTTTCATTGGGGAAGGGAACTTCATCTACAACAGCTATTTCAGCCTTCTCCATCCATTTCCAGCTATTGAGTTGTAGCAACTACTGCAACTCTGGCATTTTTTATTATAGTGTTTTTGCATAGATTTCAGCCAATCCTCTTAAAGGATTGATGTTATGTATTTTCAGGGGTTGAGATCTTGCTCCCCCTTCTTTATTTGAGCCTACATTGTTATATCATTGTATTTTCATTATTTATGCAGTAGTTCCTCTCTATAACTACGCATTCATGGCCTGGGGATTTCTTTATGTAGCAGTGTTTCTCATGTTTCCTTGTACAGTTTCCTTGAGGCTTTTTGTGCCTTACTCGAGTGATCATTTCCTCAAGAAGTTATATATTTTATGTTGCTATGTTCTAATACGATGGCCATTGGATTCTATGGCATTTCATGTGTATATGAATCACTGATATTTTCCATTTGATGTATTTTTTATTGTTGTAGCTGCAATGTTAGGGTTATCTTAAGAGATTCCCAATCTTGTTATGTTTCTCTCTTGGGGATATTGTCCCTTCACAATCACTCTATAGACAGAGTCTGCTATTGGGCCAGGTAGCCTCTGGAGCTCATCCTTTGTTCAAAGGTGAAAAATCTAGTAAATTCCCCTGTAGTCTGTCTCTGGAATAGATTTTCTTTGTCGATTGACAATGTTTATGAAAAAGGAACATTACAAAGGAAGACAATTCTTGACAAGAGGACAAAAGCATCCAAGAAGGGAATTGTTGAATACCTTCAAGTTCGGTTCAAAGGAACCAAGCCAAGCAGGGAAAAGTGTATGGAGGCTGAAAAAAGTGAGGGTGTTGTACTCTCATCTTCTGAAAATATCAGGTAATCAGTATTTTTGGGTCCAAAAGATTCCCAATGGGGAGGTGTGATCAGATTTGGATCAAGGACCTAAGTGATACCTCAAAATGCAAAGTGTTTGAAAGTGTGTCAAACCTAAGAAACTAGATAGATCTCATATTCTTGATTCTGGCGCAGTGAATGGTTCGAAAAATCGACACCGTATGAAGAAGTTGTCGCGATTTGAAAAGTCCAGTAAACTAAAAAAATTTGGCTTTTTTTTACTGGGTTTTGGAAAATTCAAAAAAAAATATTCTAGGGAATATTCCTAGAATATTCCCTAAAATATTCCTTCTGGGCTAGTCAAATCATACCAAGTGGTCGATGTTCATTGGTCAATGGGCTGTACATTGGGATTTTGGCCAATCAGAGGCCACCAGGTGGCAGGCCGGGAGGCCTCCACGTGGCAGGCTTGGAGGCCGCCACGTGGCCCATGAACAATGGTTTAAAATTTTTATGGAGCCAAATGGAGTCAACCCCGAGACCTCCTGCACATCACGTGGGTTCCTTAACCACTCACCCTACCATTTATTTCTTAACCTATAAGCATTCGGCTGTTATTTTAATTTGGTTGGTTTCAGCATTAGGGGTTGGAGGGGCCAGCCCCTCCCCAGATGGCCATCGGCCCGTGACCCGGGAATAAGAGCGTAAGCCCTAACCACCAGCATTTATGTTAAACATCATTCACATGGTGTAATTTTAATGCCAAGGTTTGCAATATTAAACCCGTCAGATCCTCCGCCCACGTTCCGAAAACTTGTCACATGCAACAGTTATCCACATGGTTTCTGCCTACAGTTATGTTGACCGACAGCGAGACCGCAGGGTTTGCGGCCATGTAGCCACCCCAATCGTCACATTTACTGTTAGCGGTTAGGCTAGAGAATAAGTTGGAGCACGCCCCAAATTTTGGGATTTGGTCAAATTTGTCTGGAGTTAAGTGGAGTTACTCCATTTTTGGTGGAGTTGATTTAGGGGTCACTGGAGAAAAATTGAATAGACTCTATCTTGAACTAGATTAGCCCATTCTGAGAGTGTGAATAGTCAATTTTGACTATCTCAAACATTCCAGACTCATTAGTGAATTTTTTAGAGCCATTAGAGGACTTTTGAGTAGGTTTTTTCTTCAAAGAAGTTCTAGGGGCCACTAGGGCCATGAGGGGCCAGGAACAGAAAGAAGCTTAGCCAATGCGTCTAGAGGCCTTTCTTAGGAATCCAATAGTATATTTTTGATGTTTGAAACATTATAGAAGTAATGATGAGGTTTTTAGATACATCAAAGGAATTTTTAAGGCTGAGATGCTTCATATAAGTTCCCAGGGCCACTAGGGCCACGAGGTGCCAACAGGAGAATGAGGCCTATCCAGAGCAGCCAGTATCCATTATCAGCAAACCAGTAGTCTATTATAACTATTTTGAGCCTTATTAACCCATTTATGGAGTTTTTAGAAGCTTTTGAGGGCTTCTGAAATTCGATATGCTTCAGAGAAGTTTTCAGTGACCCTAGAGCCAAGGGGTGCCACCAGGTGTTAGAGGCGTAACCGTAGCATGCGGAGGCCAATTTATGCAATTGAATAGTATATTATGACTATTTTTGAAATTTGGAATCCAATGAAATGATTTTTAGATCCATTTGAAGACTTCTGAAGGTCAAAGAGCCACAGGGAATTTTTGGGCATCCCAAGGGATGGAGGCCTAGATTAGGGAGCCATTGCTCATTTGGAGCAAATAAACAGCCTATTTTGGGTGTCTATTGTATTATGGAGACATTATAAAAGGTTTCAGGGACAGAAAAGGATTTCTGAGGGAGTTAGTGCCATAGAGAAGCTTAGGGTAGCTCAAGAGCACCAACTCAAGGAAACAAGTCTATGGGAGCTGAGGTTCATCTTCAGAGAGATTTCAGCTATTCCAGGGATATAAATGGTATTTTAAAACCATTGTTTCAATTCATATAACCGTTGGAGTTGATTTTGTAACTTGTAAAATAAATTTTCCATCATAATCCCAAAGAGCCAAGTCAGTTGACATAGGCTCAAGGAGACGTAGCCCACGATATTCGGGTGAACTCCTTTATTAAATTTGATGTTATGTTTTGATGTTTATTTGTTGCATTATATGGTTACTGCACATGCTTAATATCATAAGAAGAAAAAAATCAAATATTCTTAAATCACTTAAATAGTTAAAAAACATACACATGTTTCAAGTATAAATTTCTGCACAAGTCAAGAATAAGCTAGATCTTAATTTGTTTAACTGAGTGGGGGGCTCTTGAAAAGCATAACAAGTTACCCTACCCATTTTTAGATCAATTTTATAGACCAATTTCAAATTTTCCCTCCCCCTCTTAGTCCAATATGGATGGTGACACAAGAGTGGGGGTATGATTCCTTTATGTACTGCACTAAAGCCTCAAGGTGGCTCAAAGGAGATTGTACTTGGTTAGGTTGACTGAGAATATTTTTCTTCAAGTGTGCCAAGTGGTCCTAGATGGTGACATTCCACATCGCTAGTACCACGCAGCTTTTGGAGGGATATTTTTGCACAGGTTGGCGATCAAAGGAAAATCCCCAATGCACGCTCAGAGCGAGTGCTTCCTCTGCGCAATCCAAAAAAAATTCCTTTTGACCTTAGGAAAATTTAAATTATTTAGCTCCTCTAATATATTTCTTCACTTCAAATCTTTATTTGTACCTTCCTCTTAACATTTTCTAATGTCTTATTCCTGTACAATTTTCCAGTTTTAACAGTTGCCCCCTAATGTATGAGGTCTAGGAATAATTGTATAGCAAAAATACATTATAGTTTCTTTTTGTGTGTAGTCCTTCTAAGGGAGAGAGAGAGAGTAACTTGCTTGAGAACTAAGGTTAGAGACCCCTTGCCGTGAGTAAAAAAGACAACGTGCTCTGTTGGAAACCTGGAAGAGAGAGAATGAATAAGATATTTCTACAAGGTGGACATGTCCCATGCTCGTGATGTTTTTACTAGTTAATCTTATCTGACAAATAATGATTATGTTTATGTCACTTTCTAGTAGTGACCTACTGTTGGTTGATGACAATGGTTGCTAATGCCCTCAGGGGTGTTTTTTCTTTGAAAGAAGGTTGAATATGGTGCCCACATGCATAATCTTGGTATGGCATTCTTGTTTAGAACATGTGCTCATTGTATGCATGGGTTTTTCACAGTTGAGAACCTTCCTGTGTAAGCATTTTTGAAAGAGATGCTTATCAAGTCACGAGTCTTTAACGAATTCTGACAGAGTGCAACGGTTATGAAGTATGATACCATCTTGACATGAAAGTTTATCTTGAAGTCGAATGTTAAGAGGATCGATTACATCAATGGGAAATGATGATTCCCATAGTGTCATCCAAGGATTCCCCTATTGAGGTGGGGAGTCATCCAAGGTACTACCTGCTTCGTGGAAAATGTTTGTTGTGGTCGACAAGAAGGAAGCACTAACTGATTGAGATGACTACTGATGCAAGGGACCACGGTTTCTCATGTAGTAGGGCATAGTGTGATAGGATAAATAAGGCATGATGACGAGAAATGGTTATAATTGATGATGATAGTTAAGTAGCCCGAGGTCGAAGTTGTAAATGTGAGTGGCGGTAGTCATAAAAATTTCTGGTCAGAAAATCCCTGGAGTCGGTAGGACATCCAGGGCAGGTGTATGGTTGTTATGAGTGTCATGGTGGGGTGTGGTAAAGAATGCATAGCTCCGACCAAGGGTGATTAGGGACTATTTCCAGGTGAGAAATATGAATGTATGGGTGGGATTGCTCTCCTAAAAAAAAATTGTACACTTTCCAAAATAATATAGAATGGGTTTGGACGTACAAGCACGAAGACAGGTGCCCCTATAAACATGAAAATAATCTGTCACTATGGTGTGAGGAATGTTTTTTATGAGGGCGGGGGTTCCCATTGGTTGGTCTCAGTGCGGGGGGGTGAAGCAGATGAAAAACTATCGAATATGGGTTATGCTGGTGGGGGCGTGATAGGCCAACTGTGAGATGCGGTGGCGCGTATTTGATCTTCTTATGAGAATGGTAGCCTAGGAAAGGGGTTTTAACATTACATGGGTAAAACTTGACTTGATTTATAATAGATGAATGATCATGAAGTACTTCCCGGACTTGGATTTTATGGTCATGGCTCCAGACCTTTGCTGTATGGTCTACATGAGTGATGGATGCCATGCCGGGTGAGGCTCTACTAACATGCGAGAATGTTTATCATGTGCAAGGTGGGGTGATGATAAACACGGTCAGGTGAATGAAACCTATGGTTGATTTCTGTCAAGAAATGATGTCCGGATATGCAAATATTCTTTGATCCTATCATGCCAGGGATAGAATGATACATGTTCTTATACCTTTATTGGCTAGTCCATATGGTGATTTATCATGTTTGTAATACCTGCAACCAATACCCCAAGTAAAAGCATATTTTTTATTAAAACATATTTAAATAAATTTGAAAGTAAAGTGATAAGAGAGGACATACCTATTGTGACTGAAAAAAATGACTTTTTTTGAGGCATGGATGTATGGGACCTAGCTTGAACATGATGGAGTGTTGATCACTGTGTTTCTTGTGGTTTTCTAATTGGGCTTTCATAGCTCCAATTACGGTATGTCAAATAATTAAGAAAGGGTGATATATGGGCCAATATGGATCATTTCAACTCATTTGTGTCGTTTGAGAGTTTGAGGTCAGAGCTGAGCCCCTTCTCTCGAGCCTTTCTTATCATTTCGGTCAGCTTGAGTACCCGAGATTCGCATCGTTAGTGTCATTTAGGGTCTTGAACGTCCAAATTTTTAATTTTGTCATTTTTTTTCCTGGGGGGTTCGTACAAATGTGATTTTGTACGGACTTTCTATCTATTTTTTTCCTCGACCGTGCAGGCGATCGAGGTTGACCCATGCGGTCCTTGCGCATAAGTAAACCTTCACATGAGATCTTCATTCCTGGTGAAGGATTTGTGCAATGATTCGCGCATCTGTATATGATAAATATGCGCATTCATCGCACTTGATCTCTACATAGGCGCGGCAATGCTTAAAAACTTGTAATTTTTTTTTTTTTTTTTCACATTTTAGTCACTGATTTTCTGCTCTTCTATGGTAATAGGATGTTGTGGCGTGAGAGAGATTGGCCTGGTCTTCGAGCAACTTTGGCCCAAGACCCTGGTGCTCAGGGGGTTTTGGTAGACTATGGGTTGCTCAAATTTCTTGAGAACAACCTGCTGAGGTCACAGGATGGTCTTCTTCGATTCATGGTCTATTATTGGAACAGGAGACGACGTGTTATGGTGCTACGACGTGGAGATGTCATCATCCAACTGGAGATGGAAATTTACTTCGTGACTGGTCTACTGCCTTAGGTGAAGGCTCTTCCACACCCACTCCTGGTTGGGGAGTGAAAATCCAATGTTGGGCTCGGGATCACTGTGGTCCCAAAGTGATTACACAGGGATGTGTTCGCATCATCTCTATGACATATTTAGCTAAGAGGGGTACCTTGGTGATGATATTTCACCTGACAAGGTCTTCATCACCTAATAGGGCTTCGAGTCCACATATTGGCGTCTTGCGCGTGCTACGGGCCGGTCATTTCTATGACAGAGCTTTCCATGTCTATGATGGCATGGTGACACAACTGGGCAAGGCCTAGTGGGGGTCTTCCATGATCTTCACCTACCCGAGCATCCTATGTAGTATCATGTATGAGAGGGTGGTGATGCTTAGACCTTTTGTGGTAGTGCCCCTGGGTCCTCCTATGGATCCTTGGATGTGAAGGTGGGCACCCGCGATGCTCCGCGGTGGAGGAGCGAAGGCTAGTCTCTATTGGGATACGGCCGTTGAGGTGTGGTTCGAGTCAAACCTGTAGATGTTTCTGTACTACCCATACTTAGGGATGGACTTCTAGGGGGGCTCGGATATGGGTCTTCCTACTAGTTGCGCATGGGGTCCAACAGGTACGACCTTTGATGTTTTATGCATTTTTTAGAATTTTATCATGTATATATTTATGTCTTTTATGGTGACACCAATACTATATTTTATTTCTCTTGCAGATGTGGGTTCAACGGGGCGTCTTGCTTCCTACTTGGTGGTACATCAACCTTTGAGGAGAATCCCAGGTGGGGTCATTTGGGCCCACATTGGGGGGCAGGGAGGTGATGGAGCCCTTCAGGGGATGGCAACAGTGTTGCAGCTGTTGGAGGGGAAGCTACCCTCCTTTCCTGTGCATAGGCAGCTAAGGCATGGGTTTTGATAATCAAGGCTCGTGTTGCAGTGGTTGAAGATAATTTGGTTGTTGCTGACCTTAGGGTGTTGGCGAGAGAGGCTCGGGCCAAAGCTGTGGACGCTTGCGTAGCTGGCCTAGCTAACTCATGGAATCGATTAGAGATATTGACCCAGAGTATGTCGGCTCGGGTATTTTTGATGATCTAGATGATGTATGGCTCGAGACAGTGATGGCTCGAGAGAGGGCGCATCATCCAAATTTGTCGTGCAACACTTGCAGTTTTGGCTGTTGCACCTATATTGGAACCTAGTGCAGTCGTGGGTCCATAGGACCCACTAGGAGGGGCTCAGCCCTAGGGATATTTGTATGCTCAAGGAAAGCACCCATTATGAGGATTCTTCCCTATTTTTATGACATGTAGATATATTTTTTTACTGACATTATGGTCAGGGACATGACTTGTATACTGGGAATCATATATATTTTAAATATATACGCGAGATGTATATTTTTTTCGGCTCTTATGATGTGTTTATGGCTATTATTTGTACTTATGATGGATGTTATGTACCTATGATGGATATCTATGTTTTCATGTTTTGATTTTTTATGGATGATGGTTTATACGAGTTGAATTCTAGTCCAGGATGTGGTTAGCTATGTGATCGGTTGTCTAGTTTTGATTTATTGGTACACTTTAAATGTAATGTGATCAAAATGATGACTTAATCATCGTGCATGTAATTACTTCCTAAATAGGTGTGAATTACATACTTCAAAATCTTGGTTTAACTTTGAAACCACTAGTTGGGAATCAAGATAGACATGTAGATGGTGAATGCCCTGGCTGGAGGCATTGCTCAACAACCCGATGATTGCATCATATTCTGCTTGATTATTGGTAGATGATATGATACATACTTCATTGGTGAGTAATGGTGATTGGTGAGGATAGTAGATGGCCCAGGAGGTTTCTGCTAGATTTTGCGACCACCATGAGGCTCCATCAGCGAATCCAAAATAATGGATGGGGGGATGATCCATCTGTGACACCATAGAATTTTTTAGAACAAGTCCTCGATGATTGTGATCATATCAAAAAATTATGTTATAGGAATCTTATATCTAAGGCTGAGACTTCTTGCCCTTATGGGTAAAATTTTTTGAGGTAGAGCCCATTGATGGGGTTAGCTAGGCATGTACCGTCGGGCTTTGACAGGATGTATGCTCCCTTTAGGAGGCAATGTTTTATGATATCAAGACCTTTCCATAATGTTTCAAAATTCCCTAGTCCTAAGGCCTCTTTTGTGAAATCATAGCAAAGGAATAACTCCTCCTCTCAAAATGAGCGAGGGGTGATGTTGCGGTCGAATGATGATTTTACCCTTTTTTTATGTGCTTCGTTATGTTGGACTGACTAACGTCAATTCTTGTAGATGAGTTCTAATTGTACCAACCGTTGCTCTAAAGGCTAGGTATCATCGAGGAGTTTGATGGCTACGAGTAAGTTGGGTATTTTGCATTCAATGGAAATCATGGCTTCCACTCCGTACACTAGTTGGAAATGTGTGAATCCTGTCGAGGTTTTAACTACCGTGAGATATGCCCACAAGGATGAAAAAACCATATGGTTCCAATTTGTTTTATGGTTATTGACCCTATGCTGTAACATTGTTTTGAGTACTTTGTTAACTACTTCTACCTTTCCATTGGACTGTGGGTAGTATGGTGACGCAAATTCATTTTCGAAATGCTTTCTATGATCAGAGACTAATTCCTTAGGCACACTGAATCATGCGATAACATGGATGAAGAGAAATTGTGCTGCGATTTTGTCATGTTGTCGTATGTGAGCATGGTTTCTGACCACTTGGTGAAATATTTGATGACTACAATGATGTATTTGTGGTTTCCAAATGATGCAGGGATACAAGTCATAAAGTTGATTCCCCATTTGCAAAAGGGACCAGCTACAATGACCGGGTGCAAAGGAGCAGGAGGTGTTATTACCTTGTGGGCGAAGCGTTGGCATCGCTCACACCATTTCACTACTTGAATGAAATCATGGAATAGGGTGGGCCAAAAATAAATTGCCTATAGGAATTTTTGGGCAACAACCATCCCTGAGAGGTGGTCGCCAAAAGCTTCACTATGGCAGTCATTTAGGGCTTGCTCAGCTTGGTCATGCGTGAGGCATTGGATTAAAATAGTGTCAACGCCCTGTCGATAAAGGGCGTCTCCCATGAGAAGGTATCGGGGGCCATGGTGGTGTATGCACATTCAGTTGTCACATATGTGCTTTGGCTTGAAATTTTGGGTTCGTAATAATAGGAGGATGTCTCCGTACTAAGGATTTTCAATCATCACTAGAAATAGATGTTCATCTAGTAATGAGTCATTAAATGGGTATCCTTTAGTCAAACTTGGAGGTCAGTGATGAACTTAGATAGCTTTTTTTCTCTTGCAGGAGTTAAAATAAAGGTAGAATTCCTGCAATATGACTACCCATAGAGCGTATTTTTGATTCATTATACGTCGAGTTAGCATATATATCTTGGGGTTGATAGCTATTATGATTGTTGTTTTCCATAGGATAATGTCATGTCAAAGTTTTTTTACTGTGTGTACAAGGGCTAGGGAATTTTTTTCTTTAGGTTTATATTTTAAAGCGAGGCCAGATAAGTTCATACTCACGTAATAGATTACATGTTCTTTACCATCTAGTCTGTCTTGGACTAACACCCCAGCTATGGCAGTGTTTGATGCTGATATGTATAGGTTGTAGTCTTTGTCATAATTCGGTGGGCTAAACAAAGCGGCTGAAAACAATGTGTCTTTTAGCGTCTCAAACGATTGTTGAGCTTGATAATCCCATTTTAATTGGATATCCTGATGAAGTAGGCATAGGAATCCTTGCACGCAAGTGGCGTAGTCGGGGACAAATCATCTTAGGAAGTTGGCTTTCCCTTGCAAGCTTTGAAGTAGCTTAAGAGTTTTTGGTAGTGGCACCTCTTTGATTTCCTGGACCTTGAAGGGATCCACTCTGATCCCTTTTTGGGATATGATGAACCCTAATAGTCTACTTGCATTAATGTAGAAGACACACTTGAGAGGGTTCAAGCGTAGATTGTAGTGTCAGCACCATTGGAATTCCAACCGTAAATCCTCCAGATGATCACTTCGCTTCTTGGATCGTACGGTGAGGTCGTCCAAGTAAGATAAGATGAGGTGGCAAGGTCATGGAAGATATAATTCATGGCCCGTTGGAAGTGGCTCCAACATTTTTAAGACCGAAAGGCATAACTTAGTATGTTAACATGCCCCAAAGGGTAGTGAATGTTGTCTTGTACCGATCCTTGTGCCGGATTTGAATTTGATTGTACCCTGAGAATCCATCCATGAAGAATAAGGCCTCATGACCCACGTTGTTATGTCCCCGTAATTTGTTATATTGGTGAGAACAACTGAACAGGGGTAACATCAGACCAGTCTTTGGAGTCCTAGGACCTAGCCTTCCTAGACTCAGAGAGGGCTCTCACTATTTTGTGCAAAGGATATGAACTTTTTTTCTTTTTAGGTTTTGATTTTAGGCTAGTTGTTAAGTTTAGGGTTTTTTTGTTTGTTTGGTTGGTTGGGCAAGTTGTTAAGTAGGTTAATAGAGTGGGGAATATCAATCCATTGGGCTATGGAGTCTGCAAAAGTTTTGAAATGTGTAAAAATGAGTCAAGGATAGTTCAAAGGGAAATTTGGCAAGATCAAATGGATCTAATTAGGTCAAGGGAGAGTGAAGTAACATGAAATTGTGAATGTAGTGAGTTAAGGGGCAATCAAGGATCCTTTAACAAACTAATAAAAAAGAAAAATCTTCTAAGATGATAGCATAATGAAAACTTGAAGAGGAATAAAGGATTCCTCAATATCAACTAGGCTAAGCAGGTCTTAAAAAACAATAGTTAAGTAAGCTAAGAGAGCAAAGAGAGCAGTGAAAGATTCTCTAAAGCTTACTTGCAAATAGATAGCATTCTAACATAAATATCAGTGACACTAACGAGCATTTAAGGATTTCTTTAGAAAAACTTTGAGGAAGGAAACATAGAAGTCAAGAAAGCAGGCAGAAGTAGGGTACCAAGAAGATAAATCTCATTCTCTATTTCTGTTCTATGACTAATGAACCATAAATGCAATGAATAACTGAAGAAAAAAAACACAAATATGGAATACATCACCATTTAAACAAACTTAATTAATCCTAAGAGTGATCTTGATCCATGGAAGCACAATCCAACACCATCACAAGGCACCAAAAACCACTTTCACCAATAAACTCCAAGTCTATTTCATAGCATGCTCAGAAAATATCCAACATATAAAATGAAACCTCCATGCTCTATTTATCTTGCGTTGGAGGACTAAACCCTAATTAGGTCTCTAGAAGCTTATTAGTTAATCATAAATTTCACTTTTTTCCTTTGAGACCTTGCAAGTCCCAAGGCAAAAATATCTAATACAAAATATCTTCTCGACTATTTTAGACAAAAAAAATTGACATTTAGGATTTACCAAGCCTCCAAAATATTTCCAAGCATACTTTGTTGACTTTTTGACTGTCAGAGCATAGCACTAATATTTAGGATGTATTTTCAGGCCAAGGGCGTAGCACATGAGCAAGAAAATTGGGCCATCTTGCAACAAAGTTTTGAAGGCCTCCCTGATGTCGGAATGGGCTCTGCAATGGTTCGTTGGAAAGCTTGTTGAGTCTACTTTCCAGAAATACCCTTTTTTCTGATTGGACCCATGTAACCTATCAAAAAGGAAAAACTCCCAATACTGGTAAAGGAGCAGCACATGTCCTGAAAACTAGGGAGAAAGGTGAAATTAGGGTGTTTTTGACCCTTTTGGAGAACCAAATAAACTCCAAATGATCTTAAATTTGGTGAGCATGTTGTACTGCAGCTGAGGATTCCAAAAATTTAAACTTTACCCCCTTATGATACCCTAAGAAAAATCGTAGCACCAAGGGTGATGCGCCCTTGGCCCTTCAAATCAGCAAAAAACCAAAATTTCCAAAAAGTTTCCAAAATTTGCAATTATCTTCCTTTTTATGTCTGGGATGCTTGCATGGAAGCATAAGAAAGAAGGTTAATATTTCTTTGACCTTTTTCCTCCTTTAGGGCTTGAACTTTGGCAAGGGCTCTTTTGAGCTTGGCCCTTGCAATTTGGTTTCTAAGTGCATAGTGTTTGGACATCTTCCTTTGGAGGTCAAGGTCTCTATTTGCCTTATCCAATTTGGCCTCCAAGTGTGTGTTTTCTCTTTCTATCCAAGGCTCCCAATAATATTCTATCTCCATGGCAAGAATCTCACTTAGAGGGAGTTTCTCTACCAAGGCGGACTCTTGCTCTCTTTATCTTGCCAAGGCCTTCTTTAAACCCATGGTTCTTGGTCTTCTTCTGGACTGTCCTTCTTCATCTTCACTTTCCTCATAGGTTCCCATGAATTCCTCTAGATTTACTTGTGCCCTTTGATCTTATTTCTGGGACCTGATTGCTCTAGCCTCATAAATGGCATTTTGTGCCCCTAGTTTCCTATTCTCCATCTCAAGGACATTATTCACACTCTTGGCCATATCTAGATTTTCTTGGAGGTCCTAAATTTGGGAATTTTTGTTCTGGAGGAGCAAGTTTGAGATCCTTGCTTCATTTTTCTCGTCACTGTCAATATGAATGAGCTCAAACTCTTTCTCAACCTCATGCTAATATTCTTCTTCTTTTTCCTTGATCCTTTGTTTTCCTTTGTCAAGCTTCCTATCTGAGGTGGATGGCATGGTCCCTTGCCTTTTAGAGGTAGCAAACACGTGCCTCTTTCCTTTTTGATATGTGAGAGGGAAAAGCTCACTTTTGTTCATCTGAATTCCCTCACCATGGCTAGCCTCAGGACTGATTTTCTCTTCCTCATTGATCTCTGCACTGATGTTTTCTCCACTGTGTTCTTGACTGCCTTCGTCAGCCTCACTTTCATTTTCTTCCCTTCTAACATCACTGTTGTGATCTTCATTTGTATCATCATCCTTTTCTCCTTCAGTGATATCATATTTACTATCTTCTTGACCTATTTCTTCATTTGTGTTTTCACTATTAGAGGTGTCATTATAGGTTTCTGCATCGTTTTCTTCATTTCCTTCAACATTGCTAGGAGTCTCACTATTTTTGGCACTCCTCTCTACGCTATTATCATTACCACTATCGGGCTCATTGTTTTCACTACCTTCTTGGCCATCATGACTGCTTTTATGACTGTCACTGCCTCCCTCATTACTGTTGCTAGCATTATTTCCATGATTTTCACTGCAGTCATCAGCCTCTTCACTAATTTTTTGTTCCTTAGTGTCACTACTGTCACTAGCATGATTATTTCTATTATTTACCATGTTTTTTGCTTTATCACTGACTCCTTTGTTTCCAACATCATCACAGCCATTATCATTATTTGTGTTGTCACTGTTAGAGGTGTCCTTATCAGTTTCTTCATCATTGTTCACCTCTTCACTGATTTTTGCATTTTCATCTTCTTCATTGACTAGTGGGTTGTTTTCAACATAATCATCATTTTTTGGGCTACTTTCCTCATCACCTGCATTTTCATCTTCATTTTCATCTACCTCCATGTCTTTTGCTTCATTGTTGACCTCTGCCTCTTCTTCATCATCCTTTTCCTCTTCAACATCATCTTCCTCTTTACTATCCTCCTCTTCATCATCTACCTCTTTACTGTCCTCTTCTCCATCATCTACCTCTTTATCACTGCCTTCTTCTTCATGGGCACTTGTTTTTTCACTGCCACTTCCCTCTTGATTTGATGCATTGGGAGAGGGTGAGGAAGAAGAGTTTTCTTGAGGTGAGGGTATATGGGTAGATGGTGAAGCATGATTAGTAGAATATGATGGGGGAGTAGGAGGGGGAGGATGACATGATGAGGGGAAATTTTGGCCGAGGATGGGGTCAGGCCTGCGAAACTTCATGGGAAATGAACACTCTACTGGCTGAATTTTTTCTAATTGATGCAACACAACTATCTTGATGAGAGAATGGTGAAATAGACTCTGCATTTTTTGTGAAGGATGTCTCTTTTGCACAATATAATACATCTTATCAACACTTTTATAGAGATAATAGGGAAAATGTAGCATATTTACCCTAGTGAAGTGCATGAGCAATATTATGTGGTATGAATAAAGCCTAGAAAACCTCCCCTCACATGTAAAATATGTTGTGAATCCAGCTCCAAAAATAGCAGAAAAGAGATATCAACGCCTTAGAAATAAGCCACTTCTCTTGCTGGGACATTTATTATCCTTCTTAGCTTGCTTGAGGGACATTTGCTTGTATGGTTGTAACCGTAAAAATACCCACATCCTTACATAAAACTTTCATTCGATGTTGATATGCTCGTTGTTTCATTCCTATTTTGTGCCAAATCTGTCTTATCCTTTAAGAGGCCGGATGGAAAAGGAGAATTTTGTTGATGTCCGATGTGATCTTCCCCTCGCTCAACCTTCGAATTTTCTCTAAATATGATGTGATGGATGGTGGATGATATCCATAAAGTGCCATAAATGGGGTCATTTTTGCTGCAGTATGGAAGGAAGTGTTATACCACCATTCAGCGAGAGGTAACCACTTGACCCATTTTGTTTGTTTATCAGATACAAAACAACGAAGATATCCTTCCAAAAATTTATTTACTATCTCAGTTTGACCACCAGATTGAGGATGATAAGATGAGCTATGAACTAATTGAGTACCCAAACAAGAAAATAAATCCATCCAAAATTTCTAGTAAAAATGGGATCTCTATCGCTCACAATAACCCTTGGTTTTCCATGTAGCTTTTGAATTGTGTCCATAAATGTAGTAGTAACTGTACTTTCTTTAAATGGATGAGATAATGCACAAAAGTGTGCATACTTGGTAATTTTATCAACTACCACCATGATGACACTGTTTCCTTCGGACTTAGGTAAACCTATGATAAAATCCATTGAAATCTTCTCCCAATGTTGACTTGGAATGGATAAAGGTTGTAGAAGACTCGGGGTCTTAATTGTCTCAAATTTATTCGGCTGGCAAACCAAACATTCCGCCAGAAAATTTTGAATATCAGATTTAAGGCCATCCCAAAAAAATTATTTCTTCACCCTGTGGTAAGTTTTTAAAAATCTTGAGTGTCCTCCTAAAGAAGAAGTGTGCAATTCCAAAAGAATATTTTGTTTTAGTTGGGAATTATTACAAATATATAAGCGATCTTTGTACCATAAGGAATCATTTTTCCAACTAAATGTAGTAGGTGTACTAGGATCTTGCTGCACATTTTGAATGAGTATCCACACTTCTTCTTCCTTCTTCCATTCATCCCTTGCTTTGGTTATCCAATCTCGTTGGATAATATGAATGGCACAAAGCAATGCTTCCACCTCTTCATTCTTTCTTAAGAGTGCATCTGCAACAACATTTAGCTTCCCTTTTTGTAGATTATTTCAAAGTGATAATCCAACACCTTTGTGACCCATTTTTGCTGCTCTTCTGAAGATAGTCTTTGTTGCAAAAAGTGTTTAAGACTATCATGATCAGCTTTTTCCTGGGTTATTCTATTAGGTAGTTTTTCATAGTGCATGCGTATTGCTAACATTTCTTTCTCATATAAATAGTTTTCTTCGTAAATACTTTCCTTTGATCAAGAATTTCAAAAGCAATGGGTCTTCCTTCTTTGCATTAAAACAACACCAATATCATTTCCTAGAGGCACCATGACCTACAATAAAGGTTTTTAGGCAGTCTAGCAGAAGCTAAGATCGGTGCTAGGCACATTAACTCTTGAAGATTTTCAAAGACCTTAGTTGCTTCATGAGTCCATGAAAATCCATCTTTCTTCAATAATGTTGTTAGAGGTGCTGCTATTCTCCCATAATCCCTAACAAAATTGCAATAATACCCTGTTAACCCAAGAAATCCTCGCAATTGCTTTATGGTTTTGGGGACTTTCCATTCTTTAATGGCTTTAATTTTTTTAGGGTCTACCTTAACACCCTCGTGAGATATAATATGACCCAGATATTCCACGTTGTACTCCAAAGAAACTTTTGGATGTTTTTTCATATAATTGTTTCTCTTTTTTCTTCTTGATATGTCCTTCTATCTTGAGAGTTTGAGGATTCGTACTTCCTACTAATGCATTACACGATATGGTCAGACTCGTTTCTTCCTCTTCTAGGGTTGGTTCCTGGTGTATATCTTCTTCTTTTTCATTTTCTTCTTCCTCTTCACAATCTATGTAAAAGAATTTCTTCTCAACACACTTATGACCTTTAGTGTATTTTCTATCACAACTGTAGCAAAGCCCTTTTGCTCTTTTTTCTTCCAATTTTTGTGGTGTCAACCTTGTAGGTTGTGGAAATCTAGGAGTAGCAACACTTCCCTCTTTATATAAGTGAGTGGTAGGCTTCCTTGTCGCCATAATTTTACATTCAATTTTTCTTGCCAACCTGAATGCCTTCTCCAATGAATCAGGTTCCAAAACGCGAACTTCATGTTGGATGTTATCCTTTAAAGTACCTATGAAGAGATCAATCATGTGTTCCTATGGAATATCAGTTACCCTTATATTCAATTTTTGGAAGTCCTCAATGTGCTCCCCCACTAAACCCTTTTGTTTGAGATTTATCAATTGGCTAAAGAAGGTGTTGCTCTTTCTATCCTCATAATGTGCTATCATTTCCTCCGTAAAAATTGACCAAGTGACAATTTTTTTACGGGAGCAAAGCCATTGATACCATACAAATGTATTTTGTTCTAAATGTAAAGTTGCAACGCGTACTTTTTGTGTGTTTTGCACGTTATGGAGATCAAAATATTGCTCCATCTGTAGTATCCATGTTACAGGATCCTTTCCATCAAACTTCCTCATATCCATTTTTGGAATATGGTGGTTCTTCCCGCCAACATTAGAGTTATGAAATCATGATTAACAATTATTTTGTTCTCATCATGAGTTTCCTCTAATATATTTTCACCGTTAGGAAACATTTGTTGTATCAACTTTGTCAAACCTTCGATGTCTGCTTTTAGATCATTCTTCATGTTTTCCATTTTTTCATTGATCTTAGCTTCCATGTCATCCATCTTAGATTCCATGATAGCTTCCATGCAATCTATCTTAGTTTCCATGCCATTATTCAAACCATCCATCTTAGATTCCACGTCTTTCTTCAAACCATCCATCTTTGTTTCCATGCCTTTCTTCAAAACTTCCATGTTATTTTTTGTTGCTCTTTGCGAGAGCGAAATTTCTTGCACTTGCTCTTGTAAATTTGATATGTCATGTTTCCATTCTTCATCTTCATGAGTCATAGTAGTGCCTTCTAAAGGCTTAATGGGTGTTGAATTATTTTTAGGAGGAATTTTAGAACCCAATACTGAAAAATATTCTACAATATGCCCTTGGAATCAATTCAACTTGATTCTTCAAACAAGACTTATGCAATTCGAAAAAAAAAAAAAATACACACCTTTTACCTGCTTTTGAGGAGCTCGATATTGAAATTGAATTATCTCTATACTTACAGATCCTCAATATCTAAAATTTTTCATTGTAGTAGTCCTCTGAAGCTTATTTCAAATGCCTGAGGTCTGACTTGATTTGGATTATTCAAGGCAATGTTATGTCCAATCTCCCAAAATGACTAATTATGGACTGGTTCAGTAGAGCGAACTTGTACGACTTGCCACATTTCAGTGTTTGCTAATTTGGCTTTGAAATTTATAGATAGGAAACGAAAATCCATTTAATTCCAATCACTTTTTGCAGAATTCCAATCCGATGCTCAGAGAGAGATTTATGAATATTTTCCCACGGTCACCTCTTTGAGATGAAATTCGGGAGCCTGAAAAAGACCTAACTTCCACAGATCATATCTACGAAAATATTGTGGACTAAGCTCTAAAATTTTGGGACAACTTTCCTCAGGATTTCGGCTTCCCTCTCCAAAAAATTTAGCTTCTGAATCTTCGTACAAAAAACGTTATAGCGAAATTTCCTCGATGACCTTTTTAAGTGAAATTCAGGAGCCTGCAAAACTCCCTAACTTCAACAGATCATATCTCCAAAAATATTGTGAACCAAGATTTGAAATTTTTAGACAATATTCCTTAAGATTTTGGCTTCGCACTCTAAAAATTTCAGATTCTGAAACTTCATAGAAAAAACGTTATAGCGAAAATTCCACGATGACCTGTTTAGAGCAGTGAAACCCTAGAATCCAAAGTTTTGATACCAAATGTTGTGAAACCAGCTCCAAAAATAGAAGAAAAGAGATATCAACGCCTTAGAAATAAGCCACTTCGAGGGGGTGACCTCCAATACATTACATGAATGAATAATTCTTGGATGATACAAAATACAAAACCTCCTTTCTATATATAGGAGTCCATGGGGCCATAATGTAATCTTAGTGGGGCCACAATGTAATCCTAGGCAACATAACAATAATAATTTAAGGGCACAATAATAACAATATGGGGGTTACAAGGGTACAATAATAAAAGTAAGGGGGTTACACTAACAATAATGAGGGACTATACTAGTAATATAGGGACCTAACAAAATATTTCATGATGACTCTCATCAAGGGCGCATATCTCTCCAGAAAATGTGAAAAGGGAAAAATGGATTTGCAGTCAGCTCTATATCTAGGTTTTAGGAAAGGGTCATAGTGACTCGGGTCCAAATTAGCCTACTTGAACCACTTTTCTCCCATACTAGGTATCCGAGTGGCCATAGAAATTATATTTGAAGATAGCTCAAAATTTACCCTGGCTAAATTTACTTGATCATCATGAAGGTTAAGGATAAACGGCCTAGTCAACACAAGATGACTCTGTATCTGTTGTAGTTTTTCACAAAAGTCAAAACAACCCACATCCTAGAAATATGAAACTGTCATAGGAGATGCCATCAACTATGTAGTGTTCAGTGGTTCAAACCTATTTACTCTTCCACCTTTGCACTGCTATCTTCTAGGCCCTTGGCCTCCCTCACCACTATCACTATTACCTTCCCTTGACATTTTCACTTTATTTTTTCCTTGAAAATTAAAACCGTAACTCTCCTATATGAAATTGATGGGAAAAATGACAAGAGGGAGATGGTGACAAAGGTAGCTTTTATACAAATGAGGGATGAGTGAATGAGGGTGATGGAAAAATGAGCAAAATGAGAGTTTTGGAAAACTTGATGATCACCCTACTGATATGTAAAACACTATGCTTTGGACACCTTGCATTGATATCAAAGGGATGTAAATGAAGGAAAATGACTTTTCCTTTTCTTTTAGGGTTTTTACATTCCTCTTTAACTCCACATCATCAAACTGTATGAAAGAAGGCAAGGCATCCACATACCTCTCAAAAAAAAAGTTATGAAGGCACTTGGCAGAAAACTAGACGGGTTTTTGAAGTGTTTGAATGCTTGTATTGGTGCAGAGGCCCTCCTAGCTTAGAGCACAACACTTGAACGTGTTGTCGGGTCGGCGGAGGGCGTAGCGCTGAACGCGCAGCACTGCCAGACCTGTCGGGTGAACTTCGTCACAGGTTAAACACGCAGCACTGCCGAATGAAAATGGGAAATCGAGTGAGCTATGCACAGGTTTATCAGGTTAAATGCGTAATACATGAATCTGTTGATTCGGAAAACGGTTAAACGCACAGCACACTCACTGCTGAATGTGTCGTCGGCATGGGTCTGTCGAGCGAGTAGTTGAATGCGTGGCGCGGGCAAGGTTACACGCCATTTTTTGGCATGGGTTGTCGGGTCTGAACGGAGCAAACGTGCAATGTGAAATCATAGGCACATATCATACAGATAAATTTACACAGCAAAAAAGCCTCCAGGAGCATAGCACAGGCTTCCAGGTGTGTAACACAGGGCAACTTTGCCCGATTTTGTTAGAAAAGCGCAGTTTTCTCTTTGGGTGCTCTTGATGACCTTTGTAAAAGAAAATGAGTTGCTGAAGGGTGGAGAGGGCCTTTATAGGTTCAAAAAAATTATTTTTAAATGTCAAACCCACTTTTTTAAAGTTTTCTTTTCAAGCCTTTGACCTTTTACTGATATTCTATTTGGCCCTTTTGTTGCAGGTGACTAGGTGCTGAAGTTGGTAATTTTCCTAGTTCCTTGAGGCATGAAAATATCATTCCCGTACTTTGGTGAATCTGGCCATACAGTAGCCTCTTCATTTTGATGTGAAATCTATTTTATAACACTTAGTTCAACCCCTTGATCTTTATAGACCTTCTTTCCTTATTTATAAGCAGATTTTCTTCATTTGGTGAATTCTGACTTCCTTTTGGCCTAGTCATGCCATTCATCATTTTCTTGATAGATGAATATTAAAACCCTGTCCTCACCTTTCTTACTGATCATTAGGCATGATAAAATCACCTTTTCACCAGCATTTATGAAATTCAAAATCATGTTTATTACATTTTTTGACCACTTATATCTTGCAGATGTCTGAATTTATAATTTTGAAACTTTCCCATTGATACTCTTCAACTCCCTGTTCTGTAGACTTTGTTTGAGTGACAAGGCTTACTTTCTTTGGTTGGTCTATGTCCTTGAACATTTTCACTTTAGCGGGTGTTATGAAACCCTGAAGTGACCTTTCCTTCTAATCCTTGAAAATGTTGAATTCTCTTTGATAACCTTAGAAATTTACACAGTGGTGGCATCCTTAAAACTTTTTATATTTACCTTGGAGCTTATACCATGTTTTTCTATCCTTTAAACATTAAATGTAAATGAATGAAATGAGAGCTTGACCCTCCTTTATGTGTTTTGCTGCATTGGGTTTTTTTTTGGCATATTGTTGATCCAATCAGGCTTAAAAAACCTTGATTTCTCATCTTGACTCAATGCTCCCTGCTTTTCTTTAGAAACTCATTAGTTACCCTATAAATTTCCCTTGAGAAAATAACCTTTAACATTCCTGCAGAAATTTCAAGCACATTTTCCTTTTGCAAGACTTGAAATTGACAAAATAGCCTCCTTTGGAGATCTTCTGCTCTTTCTTGGGCAATCATGTGTTGCTCTTCTTTTTCATTAGAACCAGGTCTTAGCATAAGACGAACAGAGCTTAAAATACCAATGAAGACCCTATAGCCTGGGAAAACACTAATGATCTAGAGGGATGGTTTTAACTTGGTCTTTTGACTGAAATTAGGCTTGGGATCTTAATAGTGTAAAAAACAAAGTTTTTTTGACCAATTGGTGTATTTGAATATATAGAAACTAATGCACTTGATTGATATAAAGAGATTATAGGGGTAGTCTTGAGACCATCAAGGTCTAAGGAACTTGATGAAAATGCGAAAGAATAGGTTGATTGTTAACCTTAGATGAAAGTGAAAAATTCGGGTAAAGGCAAAACAGAGTGCTGGGGTGATAGGTGGGAAAAACAAACTAGATGAGTGGCATAAGCCAAAGAGGGGACCTTTAGGAATGGTAGGTTAATCATGGACTGGTAAATAGTAGAATAATGAAAAATTTGTGACAAGGATAATGAAGGTAGTGATATTTTTAAAACTCACAATATTCAGGAATCCCTTTTTTAGAAATCTAGGACTGATATTTAGTCATCTTCAGATAGTAAAAATTATTGATGACTAACAGTGGCTCCACTTGGGGAGGGCAGCTCCTTTTCAGGAGGTGTCCAGGACCTCAGAGCTCAAATCTCCAAGTTTTGAAGACCAATGCCTCATCCATTTGGCAGATTTCTCTTCTTTCATTTGTTGATGTCTCATTGAAGCTATGATCTTAAGAATCTTAAAGACATGCTGGCTTCAACCTCATCTCTACCTACCCATCATTCCTAGCCTAACATTGTTTCCTCCTTTGGGTGCACTTGGACTGGCAAACCCTTGACATTCTTTTTTCTTTGAAAGCATAAAACAAAAACTATCTACATGTACCCTTATCACTCCCAAGAGTACAGATTAGGCTAATAAAATCTCTTATTCTCTACCTAGTCTACTTATTTGTCAAGATTAGGCTGTTTGACAAACTTTTCTTCTCTAATCTACTGACATGAAATTTAAAATATGACTAAACCAAGATTGAGCAATCTGGTTTTCCATGGGCTGTGACATTCGGACAAGCTGCACACAGACATCATTTTTGTACAATCAAAACTAGAAAGAATAAGGGCTATCATCTACAATTTGTTAGGCATCCCTATCTTTCTCTTTGGTTCAGGTTTGAGCATTAAGAACCAGCATCTTTTCTTCATATTCTATTCCTACTAAAAATTCAAGCTTAAATTATTTGACAAGTCTTCTTTCACGAACCTGTCAGCAGAAATTCAAAAACATGTTTCAGCCACGATTAGGCTAGATGACTGAACAAGATTCTTTCTTTTGAACTAGTAGTGGCATTTAAGCTTGCACACTTTCAGAAAAATTCCTTTTTTTAGGTGATCTGAAAATGGAACTATTTGTAATGCTATGCAAAGTATCCATTTCCATTTAATTTAATGTGCAAAGTGTTCTCCATGAATGGCAAGTTAAAAAAAGTGGTTTTGGTAATGTTTCTTAATTTTATGTGTGAGGATTTTTTAATTAAATTTATTGTTTATTATATAACAATAGAAATACACAGCAAGTAAACTTCACCATATCATAACACAGCAAAATGATCAGGCAGCTCACCTCTCCTGTTCTACATCTATAGGTCCAAGGCTCCCCAATGGTATGTCCTTTCTCTATTAAATTGCTCAAAATGGTTACACATTGAAAAATATGCCTAAACAGGAAAATCAAGCTGTGAATTTGACTTCAGAAGATAGAAATAAGCTAGAAATGGCTTTTGTTTCACCTCAAACTGTGAAGTACAACCCAATACAGCTCCATCTCCCTGATGGCCCTGGTGGCTCTTTCCTCTTCCCTGAAGCAAAAATGGTTGAAGAACACCTTTTTTCACTCTGAAACTTGTCCCAAACACTCCATAATTCTCAAGAAACCCAAAATTGACTAAAATTTCATCTCATTTGGTCGAAACTGAGAAAGTTATGACCCAAACAAGTTTTTGCCCAGTGGCACTAAAAAATATCCTCCAAAACTGGAGGAACTCCAGTTAACTCCACCATAATAGGTGGATAGATCATATTAGGTGGAACCATGCTATTTTTTGGGGTAGAAATAAATTTAACTGTCAGTTCCAAGTGCGTTCACATGCCGGATTTTCAGAGATGGTTTATGTTGGTGGTTAGTGTCAAATCTGCGCCCGCAATCATGGCCTGCAGGTCATATCATTATGGAGCTAGCACCTAAGTGCTTAAACCAAAAATTTCCACCGTTTGAAATGGGTCTTAGCCCTTGGTCACTGCTCATGGTCACAGGGCCTGCAGCCCTTAGCCCTAGGGGCTTAACCACAATTCCTCTCATTAAATAGGGCTTAGCATGTGGTCTTGGACCCGGGTTTTATCCCCAAGGCACTGGCCCTTGAGGGCTATACCCACTATTTCGCCTAACCCGACTACTTAATATACTGACCTGGTTTCACCATTTCTCGTTCAATTGCCACATGTGGTATAGTGGTTGGGTTGACCCATCCTGATGAGTCGAGTCGAGGGTTCGACCCCCCTTGCCCACCAAATTCAACATGATCTTTTAACCATTGGCCTGGGGCCACGTGGAAACCTTCAGGTAGGCCATGTGGCACCCTCCAACAGGCCTATAAAAACTTTAAAAAAAAAAAAAAATATTCCATCTAAAACTTTAGAAAATGACAATTTTTTTTTTGGGGGGGTCAAAAATTCCTGTTTTGAAGGTCATTGGGCGATTTCAAACTTCAATAACTTTCACATATGACATCGGATTTAAGTCCCGTTCATAGTGCCAGAATTGAAGTGACGAGTCCTTTCTGTTTGTTCATATTGCAACCAATTCTGATTAGTTCCATTTTTTAGCGTTTTTTCAACTTGGACGTGATCACCTGATCACACCTCCCCAATGGGAAGCTTTTGGACCCCAAAAGCTCTCAGAATTACAGAAATTGAAGATGAGGAGACTGATTCTCCACTCTTCCAACCTTGAACCACTGAAATAGTTTTGACTTCATCCAATGTAGCTTCTGATAAAAAGATAAATTCTTCCTTGAATCTGTTGACCGACTGTTGCTAACCTTGACTGTGTCATGATGCAAATTTTTGAACAACAACTAAAATTTGCAGAAATCATATTGTTCCTACGGTTAGCCATATATAAATTTTTCATATACTATCATGGCTAAAATAGGTCTATTAGTCTTCAAGAAACAAATTTGGAGCAAATCTATGACTTCTTGAAGCCTTGTTGTGTTCTTTATCCTCGAGAAATCCATCTCACTGATGCCTTCACAAAGACCCTGTTGTTATAAAAGAAACTGTTATTCAAACCCATTTTTCATCATTTTTCCTTTTGATAAATCCCTCTACAAAATCCCCCACTTTCCTCATTTTACCCTTTACTTCCTCAAAACCCCCTTTTAAACCTTGAAAATCCCCTTTACTTGGTTTAAAAACACCCTTTTCACTCTATCAGAGCCTCTCAAAAACCTCAAAAAACCTCGTTTTCAGCCTAAAAACCAACATTTTTCATAAGCGAACCTTTAAGCCCCCACGTGCTTAGGTTTCAGCCCTTTTCCCCTTCTCAAGACTCCTTTCCCCCGACGATGTGCCCTCCCGATTTAATCCTAACTGTTGATCTCATTTTCGATCTGACGGCCCCCGCTTCCTCGGTGCATCACCCATCACATCGCTCCGACTCGTCGGCATCGTGCTTCAGCGATTCCAATCTCCTCCCTTCCGAAACTCTTTTCCTCTGATGGCCAATCTGCTGATAAGATCCCAACCTTCGATCTCATTCCAAATCCGACAGCCCTCCGTCCATCGACCATCGGCCATCACACTTGCGTTTCCCCATCAACCATCGACCATCGCAACATTCTAATCCCTCCTTCCCAGACTCTTACCTCCTCTGATTGTCGATCCGCCGAGGAAATCTCCACCGTCCAATATTGATCCCGATCCAAAGGCTCAGGATCACTGTGGAGGCACTCGGCCTGCAGATTTGTCCGTACCTCAAGTGCCCTCGCAATACACCTTTTTCTTTCATTTTCCCTTATAACCCGCTGGTCCCACCCGTTCACATTGGGGCCTTTCATTATGTTTCCTTGTGATCTCCACCGTTGATCTATATTCTCCCCAGATCCAATGGCCCAGAAGCGTTTTCACTCCCTCCCACTTCCACCTTTCTTTCCCTTTATATATTCACCCATACATGGATTATTACACTTTATCACTGTAAACCAAGGTTTTCCCAACTTCAAACCTCCCCAATATGTGACAAATTGGCTTATGTCAGCTCGGCCCCACCATATGTTTCTCCCGCACATCTCTTCTACTTTTCGCACTCGCTTTCAGCCGTAGATCTGGCCCCCCCCAAATCGGACGATCTAGAACCATTTTTGTGTTCATTTCAAAAGAAAAATTGATCGCTATTTTTGAATGCAAAATGGGTGGTTTTCAGGAGCATACGTTTCAGCCACCAGACTGTATCACGTTCGATTTGTCCCAAACCACTTACCGCCTTCACCCCATGCGAAAACCGCTCCCAGTTTTCCAATACCGACTTTCTGAATCTTCGCGCCATAATTAAATTTGAACCCTGGTTTGTCTCTACCATGGTTAAACCCTTCCCTGCTGCATTCACCTTGCCTCCTCACTACTCCATAACCTCTGCCAAAGCCCTCTGTTCGCAGTTAAACCCAAGAAACACAGGATTTTATAATGGTTTACTATTTTGTGTAGGCTTAATGGTGGTTGTTCGTAAAGTCATCCCACAGTCAAAGAAAGTTGACAAAGGCCAAGGGTGACGATCCTTTGTGGCCTAAATAATGCATAGAAAGGGACAAAGAAGATTATTTCCATGTTTTAGTCGATAAATCATGATATCGACTTTCCAATCAAACCCTCCAGCGCAGCCACATGTACACGGCAATCAGACGAAGACCAAAGATGATCCGAGAAGACCTAACGAACCTAAAGCACGTATCAAAGGCCTAAATCAAAGTTTTAATGACTTAATCAGACAAATCAATGAAAGATGACTTCAGAATGCCAAATCATTGAAGTGTTTATCTATCCAAAGGACGAAAAGGACCAAAAGGACACCTGTAGTCTATTTTTCCTTTCAAAGACACCATGACAACCATCCTGATGACAGAACCTCTTTAAGACTGTCAGAACATTTATTGCATAGTCATGGGACTACAAAACCCAAAAAATGACATTTTAATTTTTAGAGAGGTCAAACAGTGTACTTCATACCAAGATATCTTCAAAGAACACACTTCAGAGTTATTGCCATCCTACCAGATATGCATCAAAATAGGAAAAACTACCAAAATGGTACAATCAGTTAATGCAATGGTCATTAAGCAGAATAGGCATTCAAATACCTCTCCCACTCTGTCTTAATTGATAGTTATTACCATTTCTACAGCACTCTTCCTCATTCACCTATAAGTACTCATTGAAAACTCATTGTAAAAGGTTGGGAAATTGTTAATAGTTTGAACTGTTATCGAGTAAGATCTTCTGAGTATTTTTAATATAGTAGGCTGGGAAGAAAAGCATTGGACTATAAAAATATATTGAACTCAAAGTATGTAACTCGTTTTGCACATCAATGGACAAGAAGATTCACTAGATCTTGATCTAAATCATTGGTGATGTTTTTCTCACTGTTATTGTTATCCTCCTTTTGTTTCCACTTTGTTCATATTCTATGATAAAGAGAAATAAAATATAGATTAGGATTTACTTCTAAAGTACCCTAAGTCTGACTGATAAGCTTTATCTTTATTTTTTCTTTTGAATGTATAATTTGGGAATGATTTCAATAGAGTATAACCAGTCAAGGAGTGTTGGTGAGCCCATGCCTTGTTGAGTAGAACTTGATATGTTGTTTCTGAATGATATTTTCAGTGCATGCTAAGTAGAATCCTAATCAAGGAATTTTATGGTTAGCCCTGACCCTTGTTTAGTCTTAAACAGCTGTTTTGAAGATTTCCCTTTAAGAGTTTGCCAAAAGCAAAAGTCCTTACCTGATCTTAGGTGACTTTTTATGTTTATCTTAAATGTTTTATTCTTAAGAGTATGCCAAATGCAGGCTAGGTTAAAAGTCCTTACCTGATCTTAGGCTGCCCTTCGTTTTCTTACATGTTTTCTCCTTTCACCACATTTCTTAATGTTCCATACCACAAACTCAACTTAAAATATCTTCTGATATAGATGACTTGCCCTTTGAAAACCCTTGAATATTTTTTGTGCAATTAAACCATTTTATGACTCCATAGCATAATGGTTTAGCACTGTTTATTGACCTATCTTCCCATGTTGAAACATCCTTCCACTTATTTCCTCCTTCACTTCACATGACCTTCTCATTTAATGATCCCCAACCAACAAACAAACAAACCCCTTGTACTTCATAACTAACCTAATATCATATCATAAGCCTTAAATACATATCCTTTGAAAACACATATATAGAGATCCCTCTCTGAATCCAGGAGGGCTAGATCCTAGAATTCCAAAGTGGTTCTAATGTTGCCTCGTCATTTAGTATGCCAATCTGCTAAATTACAGGACCCCAACACCTACGATGGTCTACCTTCCAAGGAAACTGAAAATAAAATTCACCTTGCCAACTTTCCTTATGGCAAATTTTTGTCGAATGAACCATGTACTTGTGTCGATTCCCGACCAAGTTTTCTCGCCATACCAATCTGCCATTCTAAAACCAGCATTGACCCATGCTGAAATTTGTGTCCTCTTTTCTTGCATGCTTTTCCCTTTCTTGTATTCTTTCACCACTTTGCACCGACACTTTATTCTCTACACCGATTGACACCAAAGACACCTTGTGCAACGTCTTGTCATCTTCTTCGAAATATGACCTGCTTCCAGAATGAAACATTTCATCATTTACATCAGAAATGACATGAAAAGGATTATGTACAAAATATTTTTTCTTAATCATCAACAAAGTCAAATTTTGACTTTTATTAACAAGCCTTTTCAACTGCCCTGCATTCACTAAAGAATATTCTAGCTTCTTCCGATGTGCTCTCACAATAAACTCCTTGCCATCCTTGAATAGATGATACTTGTTCTCATGGTGATGGAAGATCGCTTTTCTATCATATAAGTACAGACTACCCAACACCACACCTGTAATGTCAAGCGGTACCACATCTAATTCAACTAAGTCAACATAATGAGCTATTATGGCGAAGCGCAACATGCACTTCATTGAAAGTTGTAAATTAGCATTTGCAAATCCATCCAAGTGGATATGGATTTAGATGTGGAATGGTTTCAAGTTTCAGCTTCTTGACTAAGTCTTATGAGATGAGGTTTGCTTGAGACCCACTGTCAAATAGTGTGTCTATCTTTGTGTGTTTCGAAATGATCCTCACATGAAACAACTCTATCCTCCTCTCTTCATTTGGAGCTTCTATGTGAGAGTTTAAAGTGCTAGAACTGGGATTTGTTTCATTTACAATCTCTTTCCCCTTTATGTTCTTCAGTACCATGGCTATGATTTTAGTTTCATCTCCTGATTCAGACCCTAAGTCTTGTTTAGCTATTGCAACTGTTTTCCCTTTTTCTTTGGCCTTATCTTTGGTTTTAAATTTTTCTGGCTTCAATTCTGCATGAAGATTCCAACAATGGTCTTCATCATGGCTTGTTTTGGAACAGTTTTTACAAAATTATTTTCCTTTTTCTTTCCTAGAGTTTGCATTTCTTTTTCTACCTTTGCCTTTAAATTCACTACGCTCATTCCCATTAAAATATTGTTTACCTCTAGCCTCTAAATGTGTGGCTTGGACACAAACCTCGTCTAGACTAGTACGATTGAACATAAGGATAGTATGTATAAGATAGCTGTGTAAACCACATATATATTTGAGCAAAGTCTCTTGGCTATGAAAATCAATTCCAAGTAATAAAGCCTTTCGTCTAAACTCTTGAGTGTAATCTTGAACACTTTGTCCCTTAAGTTGTCTAAAACTTTTCCAAATCATGATAGCCTTTTGTAAATGATCTAATGGATAAAATTGTTGCTTAATTGCGGAAATAAATTCAGCCCATGAGAAAGTGATCTTACCATGTTTTTTAATTTCATCCTTGGTCTTTGCTTCCCGCCATACCAATTCTTCTCCCACCATTCTCAAAGAGGCTAACTAAATCTTGGTGTCGCCTTCATGAAGGTTTTGTGTCCTCAAATAAAATTCCAATTGTTTTATCCAATTGTCAATTTTCTCTACATTTACCTCACCACTAAACATAGGCAACTCAAATTTAACATCAAGCTTTAAAAATAGAATTTTACTAGTGGTTTTAGACTTGTGAGATTGATTCACCGAAGTAAAGGATGACGATGTAGAGGAAGAGAATGAAGATGGGGATGGTGGAACACCATTACCTCCATGTCCTTTCTTTGACTTGTCATTACTTTTCTTTCCTCCTGAAGAACCCTCTTCTTATTTCTAGTGTCTAGACCCTTCTCCAGCAAGCCTATCATTCCTTTCTTGGTAGAGTATCCTCACCATCTCTGTCATGTCCAAGAAATCCTTTCGGAACACCCATTACTCTTCCTTGGGATCAATGTCTTGAAGAACATCTCCTTCTCTTGAAGACATGCTTAAGGCTTCTTATATAGCTCTTGGAGGTGGCTCGCTGGCCCTTCTTGGTTGAGGATTACTTTTTTCACTAACAAAGCGTCCTTCACCTCTCTTGAGTTTAAGCCTAGTAAGCATCAAAACTTGCAAACAGTCAACTATATCTTTGCACAAGAGCAAATGTAGAGTAAAGATATAGCTCTTAATGCTCAAATCCTGAGCTCTAATACCATCTGATCTAAAAATGGAACTATTTTCAATGCTATGCAAAGTATCCATTTCCATTTAATTTAATGTGCAAAGTGTTCTCCATGACTGGCAAGTTAAACAAAGTGGTTTTGGTAATGTTTCTGAGTTTTATGTGTGAGGATTTGTTAATTAAATTTATTTTTTAACATATAACAACATAAATACACAGCAAGTAAACTTCACCATATCATAACACAGCAAAATGATCAGGCAGTGCACCCCTCCTGGGCTACACCTGTCGATCCAAGGCTCCCCAATCGTATGTCCTTGCTCTATTAAATTGCTCAAAATGGTTACATAGTGAAAAATATGCCTAAATAGGAAAACAAGTTGTGAATTTGACTTTATAAGATAGAAATAAGCTAAAAAATTCTTTTGTTTCACCTCAAACAATGAAGTACAACACAATATAGCTCCATCTCCCTGATGGCCCTGTTGGCTCTTTCCTCTTCCCTGAAGCAAAAATGGCTGAAGAACACATATTTTTACTTTGAAACCTATCCCAAACTCTCCATAATGCTCAATAAACCCAAAATTGACTAAAATTTCATCTCATTTGGTCAAAAATTGAGAAAGTTATGACCCAAACAAGTTTTTGCCCTGTGGCACTAAAAAATCTCCTCCAAAATTGGAGGAACTCCAGTTAACTCCACCAAAATAGGTGGACAGCTCAGATTAGGCAGAACCATGCTATTTTTGGGGGCATCAATAAATTTAACTGTCAATTCCAAGCATGTTCACATGTCGGATTTTCGAAGATGGTTTATGCTGGCGGTTAGTGTCAAATCCTCGCCCGTGGTCATGGCCTGCAGGTCATATGGTTATGGAGCTAGCACCTAAGTGCTTAAACCAAAAATTTCCCTTGTTTTAAATAGGGCTTAGCCCTTGGTCACTGCTCGTGGTCATGGGGCTTGCAGCCCTTAGCCCTGGGGGCTTAACCACATTTTCCTCTCATTAAACAGGGCTTAGCCCGTGGTCTTGGACCCGGGTCTTATCACCAAGGCGTTGGCCCTTAAGGGCTATACCCACTGTTCCACCCAACCTGACTGCTTAATCTACTAACCCAACTTTCCCATTTCTCATTCAATTTCCGCCTGTGGTGTAGTGGTCAGGTCGACCCTACCTGATGAGTCGAGTCGAGGGTTCGACCCCCCTTGCCCACCAAATTCAACATGATCTTTTAACCATTGGCCTGGGGCCACGCGATAGCCTTCGGGCAGGCCACATGGAACCCTCCAACAGGCCTATAAAAACTTAACAAAAAAAATAAATTTTCCATCTAAAACTTTATAAAATGACAAATGTTTTTTTTGATCAAAAATTCTTGTTTTGAAGGTCATTGGGCGATTTCAAACTTCAGTAACTTTCACATACAACATTGGATTTGAGTCCCGTTTGTGGCACCAGAATCGCAGTGATGAGGCATTTTCATTCATTTAGATTGCAACCAATTCTGAGCAGTTCCATTTTTTAGAAATTTTTCAACTTGGACATGATCACCTGATCATTAGGTATGGGGTTGTACCTATTCTTTTCCTGCCCTATTTTTCATCATTTTTTCTATTTTTTTGTTTTCATTTTTCCTGATTTTTCATCAATCGATGTTATGTATAATGAATGAAAGCTTCAAAATAGGAACTTTGACAAAAATAGTGTTTGAGAAACAGACCATTGACAGGACCTCTGAACACCTCTACTCCATCCAGCTCTTGTAAAAAGAAAGCATTGTTACCTCTAGTTGAATGAACGATGTAAGGACCTTTCCACAAATTTTCAAACTTGCCATGTTTTCCTTTGTCCTCCCTCCTGGAATCCCATTTCAGCACTGCGCCTCTAATGTGGAAATCATTGGCTTTGGTTCTTCTGTCAAAGATCTTCTTTATGTTTTCTTGCACTGCTTGTGTTCTTTTGTAAACTTCTTCCCTTGATTGTTGCAAATGAATGGTTTGGTTCAGCCTCCTTTGCATGTCATTTTCTTCTAATTTAACCTCTTGAAGAAGCTTCATAACCAGAAATCCCAAGGATGTTGAGAAAACAGCATCCATGCCATAAACTAGCTGATAGGGAGACATATTGATATATTTCTTAGTTGTTAGTCTATCAACCCATAGTGCATGCCCCAGTTTGCCATGCCATGATTTTTTGTTCTCTTCCAATAGTTTCTTGATGATGTTCACCAAACTCTTGTTATAGGACTCAGCCAGTCCATTACCTTGAGGGTAATAAGTTGTAGAGTGCCCCAGTGTGATGTGATACTTGTAGCAGAAGTCCACCATTCTCTTAGACTTAAATTCTGCAGCATTATCGGTGATGATATTATTGGGACAGTCGAATCTGGACAAGAAGTTGGTTTCAAGGAATTTTATGATGACTGAGTCGGTAGCATTCCTTGAAGGGATGGCTTCTATCCATTTGGTGAAATAATTAGTAGCAGTGAGAATCCACTTGTGTTGGGCAGATGAGGCAGGGTGGATTTCACCAATGAAATCTAAACCCCACTGTTGAAAAGGAGTTTCAACACTAATAGGATGCAAGGGAAAAGGTAGTAGCTTCTTCTTGCCATCAAAGATTTGGCATTTATGGAAAGTTGCAACTAGCTTGTGAGTATCAGGGAAAAGAGTGGGCCAATAGTAACCAGCTCTAAGGATTTTATTAGCTATGGTTTTCCAGTAGAGGTGACCTCCACACTCTCCTTCATGGAACTCATGCATAATTCTTCTGCATCATCTTCAAGCAAACATTTAAGCAATATTCCAATAGAATTTTTCCAATACAAAGCTCCATCTAAAATGCAAAAATTTAAAGCTTTTGTTTCAAGAATCTAGCTTTTGTTTTGGATAAATTTGGGGGAGCATTAATCTAGAAAAGTACATATAGAATATCATCATACCAAGATGAATTCAGAAATAGTTCTTCAATGTGCGGAGCCGTGAATTCTTCCTGTTCCTCTAATGCATCAATCATATTCATGTCTAGTGCTTGAAAATTTGATTCATCCATGAGTTTTGTGAGTCCTTGTCCTTTAATCAGTTTAGTGGGTCTGATTTCTAAATCATATTCTAAGATAATCGCAATTCATTTACCCCTTTTACCATCAGGGTCTTGATTCAAAATGTATTTAACAACTATGTGTGGAACAAAAGCAATAACATGGGAGTGAAAAATGTAAACACTGAAGTCCTTCAATGCTTTGATCAAGGTGAAGGCTTGTTTTTTAATGATGTTATATTTTAGAGGAGCATCTCTCAATGCTTTACTGAAGAAGGCTATGGGTTGTTCTTGTCCCATCATGTTCTTTTGAAGCAATACAGCAGCAACGGTGTGTTCGAACGCAAAGGATAATATGAAGAAATCCTTGGTAAAGTCGGGGCTAATTAGAACCATTTTTTGGGTAAGGGCTTGTTTCACTAGTTCAAACGATTGTTTGGCTTCCGTGGTCCACTTGACTCCTACTTCTCTTTTCAGCATGTTTGTGATATTTATTAGGAGTTCAGCAAGGTTAGGAATGAATCTTCTCAGGAATTTTATCTTTCCAATGAAATATGGCTGATTTGTAGTATGCCTTCAATCCTTTTGGAATCCATTTTTAACCCTTCTTCAAAAATGATGTGTCCTAAGAGTTTTCCCTCTTGAAGACAAAACAATGTTTTCTTAGGATTCAGAGATAAGCCATACCTCCGACACTTCTCAAAAACCATTCACAAATGGACTAGGTGTTCTTCATCAGTTTTAGAATAGACAGTGATGTCATCAAGGTAAATTACAATGAAGTAACCTATGTCTTCAGAAAAAGCTATATCCATAGCTCTTTGAAAAGTAGCCCCCGCATTCATCAACCCAAATGGAATTTTTACATATATGAATGTGCCCCAAGGTGTTGTTAAAGCAGTTTTGTGTTGATCGCTTGGCAGTACCAATACCTGATTGTACCCCGAAAATCCATCAAGCAATGATATTCTCTTAGAACCTACCACCCTTTGCAGTATATGATCCATTTTGGGCAAAGGGTAATTTTCCTTTAGGGAGGCTTTGTTCAAGTTTCTAAATTCTATCTACAACCTAATATCCCCCCATTTTCTTCCTAACTGACACAAGGTTGGAAACCCATTCTGAGTACCTAAGTGGGACTATAATACCAGCATTATACATCTTCTTTATTTCTTTTTAAACAAGGGGTACTAGGACGGGGTTTATTCTTCTCAATTTTTGTTTGAATAGTTTTTGGTTTTCCTTGAGAGGAATTTTATGTTGAATAAAGCTTGTGTCATAGGACTTCAAGTCCTCATACCCCCATGCAAAAATATCCTTAAACTCTTTGAACAACTCTATATATTTCTGTTTTATGTGAGGAGGGAGAGTTTTGGACAGCTTGATCATTTTGGGTTTTTCTATGCTGCCTATGTTACATTCTTCCACATCAATTTCAGTGGTTTCCATTTTTGGCTTCCTAGCAACGTCATTGAAGTCAAACAACTCTTCTAAGGGGGAAAGACCTCTTGGTAATGAGTTATCTTTGCATTGCAGCTCCTCAAGGTCTTTTTGATCTAAATCTACTAATGATTCTGCCTTCAGAGGATATTCTAGCAGATTTATGTCAGTTTTAAAAGGAAGCTCTATCTTGAGGATTTTTTCTTCATCAAATCAAGCTTCTTTATGGATTAAGTCTGATTTTAAAATTTCAAACTTGGTTTTGGGCTGCAAGAAATTTTCAATCTGCTTATCATTTTCAAATACTTGCTAATGATCTATGTTATCCAGGACTGCTGGTCTGCACTTCACTTTCACAGTCTATTTTTCATTAGCATGAGGCATTTGGCATGTGCTGGCAGGAAAGGAAAGTTCATTAGCCAAGTTGTTTTGAGCTCTAGGGATGGAGACAAGTTCATAATTCTCAAAAGTTTTCAGGAGATCCAAGGCAACATTCTGGTATTCTCTTAGTCTAGGATCCTTGGCAAAATATTCTCCCTTGATTTGTCTAATGATCAGTTCATAGTCTCCTTGAATAGGAATTTTCTTGGCTCTTATGTCTTTTAGCAAATGTAAACCAAGGAGAAGGGCGTCATACTTTGAAATACTGTTATTGCATTGAAAGTTTAGTTTGTATGAATGGACTTCATTGGTGTTATGAATCCAGACACCAGCTCCCAAACCAGCTTTTCCACAAGAGCCATCAAAGCTCATGTTCCAAAGCATTTCAAGTTCAACTTTTCCATTATGCTGTTGTTTTGGGTCGCTAGAGTTTTGGTTGTCAATTTCCTCATTTAATGCTTGGTTTAACTGTTGTGTTAGGCCTAGATATTTCTCAATTTCACTTACTTTTTTGTCAATGTCATTATCTTTATACAAGATAAAAGAATCAAGATCCGAATGGATGGAATAAAGAGGGGTGTTGTTTGGCCTATCTTGGCTTCTAACCATATATTTCATGTGTGATTCCCACTACAACCTCCTTGTTTGGTTAAAAAATGGGATGGTAGCATAGGACATGTCCATTTGGAGATTCCCTTGAAGTTTGGCCCCCCCATGATCTGGATAAAAGCATGCCATACTTCGGGGGAATGTCAACAACTACTATGTCCATGACTAGACTCTTAGGAGGTATTTATGCCAGATTGACACATAAATCCTTAATTAGACCCAAACACTTGACTCTACTTGAATCGAAAGAGTATAAGTCCTTATAAGGTTTGGTTATTTCTAAGCCTAATCTATCATTTACTACCTTAGGCATGAGAATGTGTGAGGCTCCGAAATCTAGCATAGCATTATGCAATATTTTGTGATGAATGTCTAAGCTGACATAGAATGGAGGGATAGCTCCTTCTTAATATTTTCCCTCTACTTCCGATCCAAATAGAAACTCTGGTTTGTCATCAGTTAAGTTTAAGATGTCAATGTCGTTTCCTATATTCAAAGATTTTAAGACTTGATTCCTATATACATCCTGAGTTACTAGTTCAGCAAGGGGCATGCTTATTTTGATCTTGGCAATCTCTCCCTTAAAGTTGAAAGGTGTTAGTGTTTTTGGCATATTTACATATGTTTTGTCGCACATAGTTCTTTCAGCAATTTTGGTTTATTAAGTTTTATTAGGACTGTCATTTTGAGTAGATTTACCAGGGCCACTAGTTGAAGTACTAGGGCAGCTTGGGTCACCATTTGATTGGCCAAATTTGTCTTTGTTTGGTCAGATTTCTTAGCCATGGTGATTGTGTTCTCTATTGTCTTTTTCATTATATTTATAGGGGTCTTTTTAACAGCAGTTTCTTGTTTGTTTGTTTTGGAGGCCTCTTGGTTTTTCTTACTCCTAAGATCATATTGTCTATGGACCTCCATTATGGAATTCTTGAACCCCAACTTATACAGATTAGAATCCTCATAGTTTGTTCTATCATTTTGATTTGAGGAAAAGAAACCTTGTTCTTCTTCTGGAGAAAAACATCACCCTCATTGTCAAAGCCTATCAACTTTACATGGTTTTCTTCTGGTTATTTCGTTTCTCTTTCCTCCTCATCCACATAATTGTCTTCGAAAGGAGGCCTAATTTTTTGGTCATTTTCCCTCTATCTAATTTGGGGTGGGTCTCTTCCAAAGTTCTGATTCCTATTTCTGTTTTGGAGATTTGGTTGATTTTCCCTAGGAGGTGTTCTTTCATTCAAGTTTATCCTCTCCATCATTCTCTCCATTGTTCTAACTAGGCTGTCAATTTTGGCATCGAATGAAGAGGTTGAGGCCATAGTCTCATCTTTGTATGTGACTCTCTTTTCTGACCTCATCCTAGCCCTCTTTTCAATCAAGTTGGCCTCTGCACTCACAGATCCCCTTTACATGTCTTCTAAAGTTTGGGGATCCCTCTCTCTTAATTGGTATGTCATGTCTAGATCAAATCCTTCTGTAAATTTCACTAGTGCTAGGCCTTGTGTAGGTTTCATGTGAGGTGGGATGGTATTGTACACTATTGAACCTAGTGCAATAGTCTTGGATGCTTTCCACGAAATTTCTCTTAAGGTTGTTATATTCTGAGAGAATTTGGAGAGGGGTTTTCTTAATCTCCCATTTGTTTATGAATATCTGGTAAAGAGAAGGGAGATCATGTATGTTGTTAGGAGTCAAGCTTTTGAACCATTTTTTAGCTTCTCCTCCTAAGCTTTGGGAAAACATCCTCATATTCATGGTTTCCTCTTCTAATTCCATGTAATCAAAAGCATCATTTATTCTATCTACATGTTGGGTGGTTGTAGAGTCAGCTCCGATGAAGTGAGGGATTTTGGATTGGTAGTCATTTGGAAAAGGTATCAGAGGTTGTGGTAGTACTAGAGGGGCGTACCATGATGCCATGATGGGAGCTAATGGAATCCAAGGAGGATTTACAAGGGGAGGGTTTGTGAGAGGGGGTGTAGGATGAAGTGGTGTGTTTTGCACAATGGTGGTATGAATGGGTGTGGTGGAAGTACTTGGACAAGAAAATTGATTTTGAGAAAACTTGGAATGAAAAGAGCCAAAGCGATGGAGAAGCTGAAACTCAGGTGGAGTGGAATGAGAGGCTTCTCTGCTAGGACTTTGCTTAAAATCTATGGGCTCAAGGTCAGTCTAGTCAATCCCACTGTGTGACTTAGTTCGGAAAAGGTTTCTTGTATGGTGTAAGTCAAATTGGGGATCTTGCAAGGTTGTGAGATGTTCAGGGACAAAACTTGCTCTATGAATGGTCCTAACAGTAGTTGAATCGCCAGTCGTATAATATTTCCATAAGATCCTTTTTGGGTCATCAACTATAGTCATAGGGTTAGGGTCGTGGTGAGATCTAGTGTTAATCCTTTGCGAATCCATATTTCAAACTCCATAATGCAGAGAGGCTAAAATTTTATGACTGTTTTTGGAAGGTGGATCTCTCTTAATGTTTGCTGAACTCACACAGTGTGTGACTAGGCCTCTAAACTACTTAGGGTTGATTTGACACAATCCTAGGGGAGTCTACGAGAACTAGTAAAGTTAGTAGGCCTACTGGAACCTAGTGGAGTTTCCAGGTGGATGTTTTTTTACTGTTTTGAAGATAATTATTTGTGGTCCACCAACAACAATTTAAAAAAAACCAATATATGGATTTTTTTGGGTTTTCTGAGTTCCTTTATGTAGCCCTGAGGTTTCTATAAGTGTCCTCTAGTTGAGTCATCATTTTTCTAGGATGGTGAAACAATTAGATTCTACTTTTGGATAACACTTAAGTTTTCTAAGTTTGACAGTGATTTGAGAGTACCTAAGGGACACTTAGGATGTCACTTCCTCAAATGTCCCACCGTGATTTCCATTTTGTTATGAGGTGGCGATATATCAGTAGATATTGTTTGACAAGGGCTTCTGAATTTTCTAAGGATGTATAAGCTTGTTATCTACTCAGAAGGTCCCACCATGATTGCCATTTATGTTAGTCCCTGTAATTTGTTAGATTAGTGAGAAAAAATGAACAGGGGTAACATCAGACCAGTATTTGGAGTCCTAGGACCTAGCCTTCCTAGACTCAGAGAGGGCTTTCTCTATTTTGTGCAAAGGATATGAACTTGTTTTCTTTTTAGGTTTGATTTTAGGCTAGTTGTTAAGTTTAGGGTTTGTTTGTTTGGTTGGTTGGTTGGGAAAGTTTTTAAGTAGGTTAATAGAGTGGGGAATATCAATCCATTGGGCTATAGAGTCTGCAAAAGTTTTGAAATGTGTAAAAATGAGTCAAAGATAGTTCAAAAGGAAAGTTGGAAAATATCAAATGGATCTAATTAGGTCAAGGGAGAGTGAAGTAACATGAAATTGTGAATATAGTGAGTTAAGAGGAAATCAAGGATCCTTTAACAAACCAATAAACAAGAAAAATATTCTAATATGATAGCATAATGAAAACTTGAAGAGGAATAAAGGATTCCTCAATATCAACTAGGCTAAGCAAGTCTTAAAAAACAACAGTTAAGTAAGCTAATAGAGAAGTGAAGGATTCTCTAAAACTTACTTGCAAACATATAGCATTCTAACATAACATATTAGTGACACTAAAGAGAATTTAAGGATTTCTTTAGCAAAAATTTGAGTAAGAAAACATATAAGTCAAGAAAGCAGGCAGAAGTATGGTACCAAGAAGATAAATCCCATTCTCTATTTTTGTTCTATGACTAAATGAACCATAAACACAATGAATAACTGAAGAAGAAAAACATAAATATAGAATACATCACCATTTAAACAAGCTTAATGAATCCTAAGATTGAGCTTGATCCATGGAAGCACAATCCAAAACCATCACAAGGCACCAAAAACCACTTTCACCAATAAACTCAAGTCTATTTCATAGCATGCTCAGCAAATATCCAACATATACAATGGAACCTCCATGCTCTATTTATCTTGCATTGGAGGACTAAACCCTAATTAGGTCTCAAGAAGCTTATTAGTTAATCATAAATTTCACTTTTGTCCTTTGAGACCTTGCAAGGCCCAAGGCACAAAATATCTAATACAAAATATCTTCTCGACTATTTTTGGCAAAAAAATTGACATTTGGGCTTTCCCAAGCCTCTAAAATATTTCCAAGTGTACTTTGTTGAATTTTTTACTGTCAAGGTGCAGCACTGTGTTTTAGGATGTATTTTCAGGCCAAGGGCGCAGCAGGTAAGCAAGAAAATGGGGCCATTTTGCAGCAAATTTTTGAAGGCCTTCCCGATGTCGGAATGGATTTCGTGATGATTCATTGGAAAGCCTGTTGAGTCTACTTTCCAGAAATACCATTGGATTTCTGATTAGACCCCTGTAATCTGTTCAAAAGGCAAAACGCCCAAGACTGTTAAAGGCACAGCACATGTCCTGAAAACTATGCAGAAAGGTGAAAAATAGGGTGTTTTTGACCCTTTTAGAGGACCAAATCAACTTCAAATGACCTGAAATTCAGTAAGCATGTTTTACTAGAGCTAAGGATTCCAAAAATGTAAAATTTACCTCCTGAGGATGTCCTGATAAAAAGCATATCACCAAGGGTGTTGCGCCCTTAGCCCTTCAAATTAGCAAAAAACCAAAATTTCCAAAAAGTTTCCAAATTTTACAATTATATTCCTTTTTATGTCTGGGATGATTTCATGGAAGCATCAGCAAGAAGGTTAAGCTTTCTTTTACCTTTTTCCTCCTTGAGGGCTTGAACTTTGTCAAGGGCTCTTTTGATCTTAGCCCTTGCAATTTGATTTCTAAGTGCATAGTTTTTGGTCATCTTCCTTTGGAGGTCAAGGTCTCTATTTTCCTTCTCCAATTTGGCCTCCAAGTGTGTGTTTTCTCTTTCTAGCCAAGGCTTCCAATCATATTCTATCTCAATGGAAAGCAGCTCACTTAGAAGGAGCTGCTCTGCCAAGACAAACTCTTGCTCTCTTTGTCTTGCCAAGGCCTTCTTTAAACCCATGGTTCTTGGTCTTCTTCTAGACTATCCTTCTTCATCTTCACTTTCCTCATAGGTGCCCATGAATTCCTCTCGCTTTACCTGTGCCCTTTGAGCTTCTTTTTTGGCTTTGATTGCTCTTTCCTCATAAATGGAATTTTGTGCCCCTAACTGCCTGTTCTCCATCTCAATGATATTATTCATACTCTTGGCCCTATCTAGATTTTCTTGGAGGTCCTCAATTTGGGCATTTTTATTCTGGAATTAGGGGAATTTTGAGGTCTAAAATGGGCCTCCTAAGGAAATTATAAATAATAGTGGAAATAATAAAATAATATTAGATTACATCATCAAATCTTAGAGGGAAAAAAGAATAAAAGAATAATAAAATAATAAAACTAGAATAAAAGAATAATAAAATAATAAAACTATTTTTTCAACTCATATTTTCAACTTATCTTCCTAAATGTTTACTCAAATTTCGAGCAGAAACACTCGTTGGATGTAAAATTTAATTTCTCATCCAAGGAGTACCCATGTTGCATACTTTCAATGGACCCTGCTATACGAAAAATGAGAAATACATGAAAAACGTGATTGCAATCATGTTTTTTCATGTATTTCTCATTTTCCGTGTAGGAGGGTCCATTGAAAGTATGCAACATGGGTACTCCTTGGATGAGAAATTAAATTTTATGTCCAATGAGTACTCCCGCACGAAATTTGAGTAAAAACTTAGGGATATAAGTTGAAAATACAAGTTGAAAATGTAGTTTTATTATTTTATTATTTTTTATTCTCTTAACTTTTTTACTCCAAAAATGGTGAATCATCCCCCATGGTTGACATCATCATCCTAAATCCTATTGGTTCTTATAAAGTTTATTTTGGTTGTACATTTTTCTTAGGAGGCCCATTTTAGACCTCAAAATTCCCCTAATCTGAGGAGCAAGTTTGAGATCCTTGCTTCATTTTCCTCATCACTGTCAATATGAATGAGCTCAAACTCTTTCTCAACCTCATGTTGATATTCTTCTTCTTTTTCTTTGATACTTTGTTTTCCTTTGTCAAGCTTCCTAGCTGAGGTGGATGGCATGGTCACTTGCCTTTTAGAGGCAGCGAACACATGCCTCTTTCCTCTTTGATATGTGAGAGGGAAAAGCTCACTTTTGTTCATCTGAATGCCCTCACCATGCCGGACCTCAGGACTGCTTTCTCTTCCTCATCTATCTTTGCACTGATGTTTTCTGCACTATGTTCTTGACTTCCTTCATCAGCCTCACTTTCATTTTCTTCCCTGCTAACATCACTGTTGTGATCTTCATTTTATCATCATCCTTTTCTCCTTCACTGATAGCAGCTTTACAATCTTCTTGACCTCTTTATTCATTTGGATTTTCACTGTTAGAGGTGTCATTATAGGTTTCTGCATTGTTTCCTTCATTTCCTTCAACACTGCTAGTAGTCTCACTATTTTTGGCACTGCCCTCTGCATTATTATAATTATCACTGTCAGGCTCATTGTTTTCACTACCTTCTTGGCCATCATGACTACAGTTGTGACAATCACTGCCTCCCACATTACTGTTGCTAGCATTATTTTTGTGATTTTCACTGTTTTCATCAACCTCTTCACTGATTTTTTGGTCCTTAGTGTCACTACTATCACTAGCATCATTATTTCTATTAGTTACCATGTTTTCTACTTTATCATTGTCTCGTTTGTTTCCAACATCATCACATCCCTTATCATTATTTGTGTTGTCACTGTTAGAGGTGTTCTTATTAGTTTCTTCATCATTGTTCGCCTCTTCACTGATTTATGCATTTTCATCTTCCTCATTGACTAGTGGGATATTTTCAACATAATCATCATTTTCTGGGATACTTTCCTCATCACTTGCATTTTCATCTTCATTGTCATCTACCTCCATGTCTTCTGCTTCATTGTTGACCTTTGCCTATTCTTCATCATCCTTTGCCTCTTCATCATCATATTTCTCTTTACTATCCTCTTCTTTATCATCTGCCTCTTTACTATCCTCTTCTTCACCATCTGCCTCTTTATCATTGCCTTATTCTTCATGGTCACTTTCTTTTTCACTGCCACTTCCCTCTTGATTTGATGCATTGGGAGAGGGCGAGGAAGAAGAGTTTTCTTGAGGTGAGGGTATATGGGTAGATGTTGAAGCATGATCAGTAGAAGATGATGGGGGAGTAGGAGGGGGAGGATGAGATGATGAGGGAAAATTTTATTGAGGATGGGGTTGTGGGTTTGTGAAAACTTCATGGGCGATGAGCACCTCCCATGGAATACCCTTTTGCTCTAATTGATGCAACACAACTATCTTGATGAGAGAATGGTGAAAATTTCTCTGCATTTTTTGTGAAGGGTGTATCTTTTCCACAATATAAGACGTCTTATCAGTACTCCTATAGAGATAATAGGGAAAATCTAACATCTTTACCCTAGTGAAGTGCATGAGAAATCTTATGTGGTATGAATAAAGCCTAGAAAACCTCCCCTCACATGTAAAATATTTCATGATGAGTCTCATCAAGAGCGCATATCTCTCCAGAAAATGTGAAAAGGGAAAAATGGATTTTCAGTCAACTCTATATCTAGGTTTTAGGAAAGGTTCATAGTGACTTAGGTCTAAATTAGCCTACTTGAACCACTTTTCTCCCATACTAGGTATCTCAGTGGCCATAGAAATGATATTTGAAGATAGGCCAAATTTTACCCCTACTAAATTTACTTGATCATCATGAAGGTTAAGGATAAACAGCCTGGTCAACTCAGGATGACTCTTTATCTATTGTACTTTTTCACAAACTTCAAAAAAACCCACATCCTGTAAATATGAAACTATCATAGGAGATGCCATCAACTCTGTAGTGTTCAGTGGTTCAAACCTAATTACTCTTCCACCTTTGCGCTATTGACTTCTAGGCCCTTGGTATCCCTCACCATTGTCATTATTACCTTCCCTTAACATTTTGACTTTACTGTTGCCTTGAAAAGAAAAACCCTAACTCTGGTATATGAAATTGATGGCAAAAAGGTCAAGAGGGATATGGTGACAAAGGCAGGTTTTATACAAATGAGGGATGAGTGAATGAGGTTGATGGCAAAATGCGTAGAATGAGAGGTTTCGAAAACTTGATGATCACCCTATTTATCTATAAAACACTATGCTTTGGACACCTTTCACTGATAGCAAAGGGATGTAAATGAAGGAAAATGGGTTTTCTTTTTCTTTTAGGGTTTTTACATTCCTCTCTAACTTCACATCATCAAATTGTATGAAAGAAGGCAAGGCATCCACATACTTCTCAAAAAAAACGTTATGAAGGCACCTGACAGAAAACTGGATGGGTTTTTGAAGTGTTTGAAAGCTTGTGTTGGTGCAGAGGCCCTCTTGGCCTAGAGCGTAGCACCTGAACGTGTTGTAGGGTGGATGCACGTGCTGTTGGGTCGAAGGATGGCATAGCGTTGAACGTGTAGCGCTGTCGGACCTGTCGGGTGAACTTCATGGAGGGTTAAACGTGCAGCACTGCTGAACGCAAACGGGCAGTTCGGTGAGCTCTACACAGGTCTGTTGGGTTTAACGTGTAGTGCAGGGCCTATCGAGTCAAGGGACGGTTAAACACACAGTGCATTCACTGCTGAATGCGTCATCGTCATGGATCTGTCGAGCGATTAGTTGAACACGTGGCACAGGCAAGGCTACACGCCGTTTTTTGGCATGGACTTTTGGGTCTGCACAAAGAAAATGTGCAGTGTGCAATCACATGCACGCAGTGTATAAAAAAATTTACATAGAAAAAAATCCTGCATGAGCATAGCACAGGCTTCCAGGTATGTAGCACAAAGCAACTTTGCTTGATTTTGTCAGAAAAGCACAATTTTCTCTTTGGGTGCTCTTGATGAGCTTTGTAAAACAAAATGAGTTGTTGAAGGGTGGAGAGGGCCTTTATAGGTTCAAAAAATTGATTTTTAAATGTCAAACCCACTTCTCTAAAGTTTTCTTTTCAGCCTTTGACCTTTTACTGATATTTTATTTGGCCCTTTTTCTGCAGGTGACTAGGTGTTGAAGTTGGTATTTTTCCTAGCTCCTTGAGGCATGAAGAGCTCATTCCCATACTTTGGTAAATATTTCCATATAGTAGCCTCTTTATTTTGATGTGAAACCTCTTTTATTAGACTCAATTCAACCCCTTGATCTTTACAGACCTCCTTTCACTATTTGTAAGCAGATTTGCTCCATTTGGTGAATCCTAACTTCCTTTTGGCCTAGTGATGCCTTTCATCATTTGCTTGATAGATGACTATGAAAATCTTCTCCTCACCTTTCTCACTGATCATTAGGCATGATAAAATCACCTTTTTACCAGCATTTATGAAATTCAAAATCATGTTTATTACCTTTTTTGACCACTTCTGTTTTGTAGGTGCCTGAATTTATAATTTTGAAACTTTCCCATTGATACTCTTCACCTCCCTGTTCTGCAGACTTTTTTTGAGTGACAAGGCTTACTTTCTTTAGTTAGTCTATGTCCTTGAACATTTCCACTTTAGCAGGTGTTATGAAACCCTAAAGTGACCTTTCCTTCTGATCCTTGAAAATTTTGAAATCTCTTTGATAACCTTAGACATTTACACAGTGGTGCCATCCTCAAAACTTTTTATATTTAAATTGGAGCTTATACCATGTTTTTCTATCCTTTAACCACTAAATGTAAATGACTGAAATGAGAGCTTGACCCTCCTTTATGATTTTTGTTTCATTTGGTTTTTGTTTGGCATACCGTTGATCCAATCAGGCTTAAAAAACCCTAATTTCGCCTCTTGACTCAGTGCTCCATGATTTTCTTTAGAAACTCATCAGTTACCCTATCAATTTCCCTCATTGATTTACCTTTGACATTCCTGCAGAAATTTCAAGCACATTTACCTTTTTCAAGACTTGAAGTTGACAAAATAGCCTCCTTTGGAGATCTTCTGCTCTTTCTTGGGATATGATGTGTTGCTCTTATTTTTCATTAGAACTAGGTTTCAACATAATAAAAACTGAGCTTAAAATACCAATGAAGACCCTATAACATAGGAAAACCCTAATGATCTAGAGGGAGGGTTTAACTTGGTCTTTTGACTGAAATTAGGCTTGGGATCTTGATAGTGTAAAAAACTGATTTTTTTTTACCAATTGGTGTATTTGAATATATAGAAACTGATGCACTTGATTGATCTAAAGAGCTTATAAGAGTAGTCTTCAGACCATCAAGGTTTGAGGAACTTGATGAAAATGTGAAATAATAGGCTAATTTTTAGCCTTAGATGAAAGTGAAAAAGTGGGGTAAAGGCAAAACAGAGTGCTAGGGTGATAGGTGGGAAAAAAAAAACTAGATGAGTGGCATAAGCCCAGGAGGGGCCCTTTAGGAAATGCGGGTTAATCATGGACTAGTAAATAGTAGAATAATGAAAAATTTGTGACAAGGATAATGAAGGCAGTGAGATTTTTAAAACTCACAATACTCAGGAACCTTGTTTTTAGAAATCTAGGACTGATATTTAGTCATCTTCAGATAGTAAAAATTATTGATGACTAAGAGGCACAAGCATCAATGACTTGTTCGATAAATGGGGTAGGGTAGTTGTCCTTGGGACAAGATTTGTTCAAATCTTGGAAATTGGTGCAAACTCAAATGGTAACATGTTTTTTCATAATGGAAACAGGGTTGGAAACCCACAACGTGTAATTGATTGGGTATATGAACCCATATTTGTGAAGCTTTTCAATTTATTTCTTGTTGGCTTATCACTTAGATGGGTTTAATTGACGTTGTTTTTGGCAGACTAGTTGTATGTCAGGCCAGGTGCCAATGTGGTGTTCTACAAAAGTGAGGCTAAGCCCTGACATTTCCGAATAATCCCATGCAAATATTTCTATGTACTTTTGTAACAAGTTTGTATAAGAGACTACCTCGTCTGGGGAGCACGCTGCCCCTAGTGAGATTTCTTCGATTTTTTCTGTTTTTCTCGAGATATTCACCTTAATGGCTAGCGAAATAATTGACATATTTCCTTCTTCAAATGCATCAAGTGATGGGATGGGAATTTTGAGCTAGTATACCTTCCCATATGGGAGGAATTCTTTAGATTCAATGGCATATATCTCTTGGGTTTGTGGGTTTTTAGGTCCTGCTATTTTTTTCGGAAGAAAAAATGTGCGTTGATGCATTGAGTCCCACTGACAATCTAGTTTCGTCATGGCCTTTAGAAATATCCTCATCTGAATGAAATAAGACATCTAAGGGGGGAATTGGTTTGTGTGAGGCTGTGAGGAATTGGTTTGGTCCTAACAGTGTTGGTCGATAGACATGAATATGATTCCATAGTTGATGTTGTGGAACCAGACGAGGTTGACAGGGTACAGATGGATTGATTTTGCATTGTCGATGGTACAATTACTATTGTAGTAGTTGTAGCAGTCTTGACATCGATGAAATATGATCAGACAACATAAGTCATGGTTCCCATGCATGATGAGATGAATCGTATATGGTGTTGTGTGTCATCAACGTTGAAAGGTGGAAGAATTTTTGTTGTGGTGTTTTGTTTGAGAGAAAAATCGTGCTCTTCTGGTAGCGTACTAAGGGTGCTCGCACTTTCCTAGATTTGGAAGTTGTGTTGAGTGTGGAGGTGCCGAAATTTTTCCATTAAGGGGCACAACTCTGTTTCATGATTGTGACTTATGCAAATGGTGCATGGTGTCAAGGTTCCTATCGAGTAGATGGTGTGAGAACCAACGCTATTCTTTGTGCCCGAAGTGGATGATAGGAAATGATTGGGAATTGGGGCATCTTTGCGCTTTTTCCATCTCCAAGTCTTTGGTTTTGGTTGGTTTGGTTCTATCAGGGAGTTCAAACTCAATGTTTCCCTTGTCGTTCGTAGCCTTGGGAGGTATTCATAATTCATAGTATGATGGAATTGCGATGAAATCATGCCATAGTAGTGTGTGATATTCTCGTGATTAGAGAGATTGATCTGTGGTATGGTGGTGACCATGCGAAGACTGTTAGTGATTTTTTTGATTTCCTGACATTGATTGATCGTATGGTCGTGTCTATCACATGTTGTTCTTTGCTGGTTTTGGGCCTTTCTAGGATGATGGGTCGTCTTAACCTTCATATATTTTTGGTAACGATGAGGGGAAGGCTTCCTTATGCAAGGGTGCCTTGGTTCTAAACCAGTTACATCCGGGTATCGAGTAACCAATGAGCATATGGTGTCTAACAAAGGTAGAAATTGGGGGATGTAAGTACAATTTCAAGCGTGATGGTTGTCGTGAAAAAACAGACAAGACTATTTCTCTTTGGTTTTCCACTCCCTTTAGACTACTGGAGTAAATGGGTACCATTAGCAGAATGATCTTAAATCTGGACATTGGGTGACCAAATGGTTGTGGGCATCGCATAATGTGCAGGTTGGGTTTATCTGCGGAGGGTAGTTTGGGGCGATGACCTGCCCCCTTGTTGGTCGTTTTTATGTTGATATGAAGAAAATGGACCTTTGTGCCTCATTTTCTTGAGTTTTCAAACTTTCCACAAATTCTAAGTCCGACCCATCTACTGCAGTGAGGCGTTTTATGGCCTGGCATAAAAAATATAATGTCGAATGGAATCAAGGGATGTAGGGACAATGATGAGCCAGGTGGTCGCCTGAACACACTCAGCATGAATACTGGACTCCTCATAAGCCATCACAGTATACTGGGCTGACTAGGTAGCATCTTTGGAATAGCTTTAGAGCTACACAGTCAACGATGAAGTAATCTTGTTCATCACAGAGTGTAAGGGCTGGACTGCAACTTGATGGTGATTGCAAGGGGAGGTCATCGTTTAGGTGGCCTTCTCTCCTCAGACACATAGAATTTGTTCCTTGTTTCTTTCATCCTTTAAGTTGTAGTACTGTTCACAGATTTTGTGTAAGAGATGGATAAGTCGGGGTTTTTAGCGATGAAGCATAAAATGAAATCCAACATAGACTATAATCGACGGATATGAGGACAACGCCATACGTGGTGTTTGTTGTGACAAATATGACATGTGTGTCGTTGATGTCCAACCAAGTTGCTTTGGGAAACGTGTGAGACTTGACACCAACGGTTAAATGCCCTTAACTCAGGACACTGTGTGACTAAGTGGTTAGGCTCATCACACAGTGCATAAACTAGGGTCTATCGAGTGTCCTATATTTGTCGTCTCTAGTTTGTTGGGGTGACTATGTATGAGCAAGATGTAGACTCCTCTCATAGGTACATTATGGTTTTAGGTTCTCCCTTGTCCATTTGCATGGGTGGATCTCAGGGGTCTTGTTGGTAAGATTGTTCTAGGGCTTGCACGGCATCCCTATGTCATTGCATCTCTGTGAAATGGTGGGTATAATGCCCATAATGGTCACATATGGTGCATGCATGGTTTGTGCGCAATTATTTCCCTTTGTTTTTCGTGGCCTGTTCCTTTTTATGGGAAATTGAGGTCACAACATTTCTTTCAGTGTGTAGAAGAGGTTTCAATTCATCTAACTTCGAGAAAATATTAGTAGGCTGGCCTACGATATCACATAATGTGCAAGGTTATAATGCCCTAGGTATTTTTGGGTTTTCAACTTTCTTCCTTTTTTTTTGCTTTTCTTGGTTGCATTAGCTGGTGATACTACGAGTGTTGCGTTAACTGTTGTGGCATCATGAGGGGTGATAGGGGTTATTCCTATAGAAGTGATGCCGGGACTTCCTAGCATTGCTAGTGGGACCAAATACCACACAGGTATTGTGAAAGCCATATTTGGAAATGTATAGTTTCCAATACTTGCTTTGACACAAAACCAAGTAGGGGGTATAAAATTGCGGTTTTCGAAATGGCGTAGGGTAGGAATGTCATGCCAGTGGCTTTCGTCTTCGTACTATTGGTCTCTGTGTTTGGGTTAGTTTCGGTTTTTTATGAGAGCATCATGCACACTAGTGCCCCTGTGCTTTCTGGGACTCCCTCTGGTATGATAGGGGGATCTCCTAGGAATGATCCTAGGATTGATGATGGTTTGAATTGGTTGGGGCCAAATTCTATATACCACATAAATGGTTCCATAGTTGTGTCTGCATATGGTGACATGACATCGAGAGTCATCCTGGGTTTCTTATCATAGTATGTGAGTTGGTCAATCGTAATGATCCAATCATCATGGGGGAATATCATCACCTAAAAGATAGAGAACGCTATTGCAGGCATGATGTACATATAACTCTGGACGAGTATATCGTAGTATATTTGTGCATCTAATACTTCAATGTCTATAAGTACTATATTTCCAGCTAGGTTTATAGGGACATTTTGATATAAACTGATGGGGGCTGAAGGGCGACCTTCATATGCTCTAAGCATGATGTCAGATTTTTTTAGTTTTGGTGATCCTAAATTTTGCCAAACGGATTTGGACATGATGCACGTGGATGCTCCTTTTTCAAAAATGCATCTATGTATGGTGATTTTCTAACTAAAATCGGTATTTGGAAGGCGACCAAAGAAGGAAGCCTGGGGCATGCTTTGTCTAGGTAAAAAACCATTAAGCGTGAATCAAAAGGGTCAATTGCGCCTAATGCGGAAAGGAGGGCTTTTCATTGTCTTGGGCACAATTGTAGGAATTCCAAGGCTAACATGGCAGCTGGTGATTCTGATAAATCATCAACTATGTTGTAGCTATGAGCAGCTTCAGAGTGATGTCCTACACGCCTGGTCAGTCCCTTGACCATTTTTGGAAGGGGCTCTACAATTAATTTGGATATGGTTAACGGTGCATTTGGGGCACTTTTGCTCGTACGTGATGGGTTTGGGTTCAGGTGATCATGTCCTAAGTGGAAAAAATGCTCAAATTTAGAACTTCTCAGAACTGGTAATAAATTGATCGACCGGATAGTGTTCGTCATTATGACCCTAATTCCATGAACGACACTCAAATCCGATGTCGGATGTGGAAGATATTAAATTTTTAATTTTACCTAGAAACCTTCAAAACAACACTTTGGAAGGAAAAAAATTGGCATCTTCAGAAATATTATGAAATGGAAAATTTTCAATTTTATAAAAAGAATGGAGGGCCTATTAATGGGTGCCACGTGTCCTGCCCAGAGGCTACCACATGGCCCTAGGCCTAATGTTTCAATTTGGTTTAAAATTTTGAAGTTAAAAATTTTTGGGTCATTGGGCCGACCCAACTCGACCCGACCCAGGCGGGCAATGTCTACCCGAGGGTTGGTCATGAACGCAATGGAGGGTCGGTCGTGAATGCAATGGAGGGTAGGTTGTGAACGTAGTGGGCATAGTTTGAACGGGAGCGGGTCAACACTGCACGAGCTGGGGTCACAAAGTAATGGCGGTTGGCAAGTTGGGTGGAAAGGTTTGGCTCCCAGTGGTTAACCCCTCTGCATAGAACCTGTCGCGAGGAACCATAGGCCAATCTATGGTAGGTAACGTTAACCTCATCTATTATGGAAGGGGATAATTCACATGCGGCGGAGGTTATGACAATGTTTAATGGCACGGTTTCATAACCACGGACTCGTCGGCAGTGGGGTAGTCGGTCCATGTGACCACTACCCCCTTAAAATTTATTGTCATTCTTAACCGTGCGGCCAAACTGGGTGGAGTCTTCCTTTTTAGGCATTTATGCAAAAATTTTCGGGGTTAACTACAGTCACTGCAGTTTTGGTGGAGTTTCCTTAGGCCAACCTGGACAAAAACTTCAGTTGGACATAACTTTCACTAAACAGAATCTTTTTGCACGATTTTTTTTTTTTTTTGGGTATTTTGATCATTCTAGAGCCAATGGAATACGTTTCAGAGTCAAAAGAGCTGATATTTAGGTACTTTTTCAGTAGAGAAGCTTGGAGATCCATCAGGGCCTAAGGAGTGTTGGAGTTGTATTGGGTTATGGTTAACCATTGGATGTGAAAAAAAATCCAATATTCACTGTTTTCTATGTTCTCAACTCATTTCCACAGCTTATTTTTCCTGTTTAGGATTTATTTTCATTGTATAACCAATTTGAGAATCTAATAAGAGCAAGGACATGCCCATTTGGGGGCCTTGGACCCAGCAGATGTAGCCCAGGAGGGGTGAACTACCTCATCAGTTGCTGTGATATATTATGTGATTTTATCTTTCTTTGTTTTTCAGATTTAATATGTTAAACAGTAAAAATAAATAACGCTCCTTCACACATAAGACTCGGAAATTTACCAAAAACACTTTGTTTCAATTGCAAGACATGAATAACAGTTTGCACATATAATTTATGGAAATGAATACCTTGAATAGAAAATACAAGTAGTTTCATTTTCAGATCATGAGTGTTAACTTCTACAAGTTCTAAAGATAGAGTCTGTAAAGGGATAGGTAGCCTCTGGATCTCATCCTTTTATCAAAGGTGACATATCCAGTAAATGCCCCTATAGTCAATATTTGGAACAGATCTAAGAAGTTGCATTTTCAGATCAGTTGGTATCAAATCTATGGTTTAGAGCTAGATTTTTTACTCAGCATTTGTTTTGTGCAAATATTAAGTCATTTTTTTTGCAAGTTTTGATGATGAGTAGGTTAAAACTCAAGAGAGGTGAAAGAAACTTGGTTAGTGCGCAAACTAATCCACAACCAAGAAGGGTTAGAGAACCACCTCCAAGATCCCTAGAAGTAGCTACAAGCGTATATTCAAGAGGAGTAGCTCCTGAAGAGATGGATCCCAAGGAAGAAGAAAGGGTATTTTGGAAAGCTTTCTTGGATATGACTGAAATGGTAAGGATCCTGTATCAAGAAAGAAATGATAGGGTAATGATCAGTCAAAGAAAGGGAATGGAGGAAATGGTGATCCACCATCTCCATCGTCATCATCTTCCTCGACTTCGGTAAATCAGTCACATAAGTCGAAAACCACTGGTAAAAATCATTTTTTAAAGCTTGATGTCAAATTTGAATTTCCCATGTTTAACGATGAAGTCAATGCATAGAAACTAGACAACTAGATCAGACAATTGGAATTTTATTTAAGGATTCAAAACTTACATGATGACGACACCAAGATTTAGTTAGCCTCATTAACGATGGAAGGAGCGGCATTGGTATGGTGGGAAGCCAAGACCAAGGAGGAAATTCAAAAACATGGTAAGCTTATTTTATCATGGATTGAATTTATTTCCGCAATTAAGAAGAAATTTTATCCTCTTGCTCATCTTCAAAAGCCTATAATGAATTGGCAAAACGTTAGACAGCTTAAAGGGAAAAGTGTTCAAGAATACACTCAAGGGTTTAGGAGAAGAGCACTGTTGTTAGGAGTAGACTTACAAATTCAAGATACTTTGCTGAAATATATATGTGGTTTGCATAATTACCTTATACATACTATCCTTATGTTCAATCCTACTAGTCTAGATGAATTTTGTGTACAAGCTATGCATTTAGAGGCTAGAGGGAAAAACACTTTTGATGTGAATGAGGGTAGTGATTTTAAAGGCAAAGGAAGAAAAAGGATTTCAACCTCTATAAAGAAAAAAGGGAAATTATTTTGCAAGAACTGTTCAAAAACAAGCCACGATGAAGACCACTATTGGAAGCTTCATTCGGAGCTGAAACCAGAGAAATATAAAAACAAAGACAAAACCAAAGAAAAGGGAAAAAAATTTGCAACTGTTGAACAGTAATTAGGGTCTAAATCAGGTGATGAGACTAAAAGTATCACCATGGTATTAAAGAACATAAAGGGGAAAGAGGATGTATAAGAAACAAATCCCAGTTCTAGCACATTAAACTGTCACAAAGAAACTCAAAATGAAAAGAGGAGGATAGATCTATTTCATGTGAGGATAATCTCAAACCACACAAAGATAGACAAAATTTTTGACAGTGGGTCTCAAGCTAATCTCATCTCAGAAGACTTGGTCAAATAGCTGAAACTTGAGACAATTCCACATACAAAGCCTTATCCACTTGGGTGGATATGCAAGGATGCAAAATTACAAGTCTCAAGAAAGTGCATCTTGCGCTTCGCCATAACAGCTCAGTATTTTGTTTGGGTTGAACTGGATGTAGTACCACTTGAATTTACAGATGCTGTGTTGGGTAGTCCATATTTATATGACAGAAAGGAAATCTTCCATCGCCATGAGAATAATTATCACTTTTTCAAGGATGGAAAAGAGTACATTGTGAGAGCACATAAGAAGAAGCTAGAATCTTCTTTAGTCCATGCAGGGCAATTGAAAAGGCTAGTTAATGCAAGTCAAAATCTAACTTTGTTGACGGTTAATAAAAAAGATTTTCTACATTTTCCTTTTCATGATATTGCTGATATAAATGATGTTATGTTTCAGTCTAATAACAGTTCGTCTTTGAAAGAAGATGACAATATGTTGCACAAGGTACCTTTGGTGTCGATCGGTTCAGAGAATGAAGTGTCGATGAAAAGTGGTGAAAGAATCCATGAGGTGGAAAGGCATGCAAGCAAAGAGGACACACAGTTTAGCAAGGGCCATTGTTGGCTTCAGAATGGCAGATTGGTTTGGTGAGAAAACTTGGTCGGGATTTGGCACAAGTGCATGGCTCACACAGCAAAAATTCGCTATGTGGATAGTTGGCAAGGTGAATCTTATTTTCAGTCTTCTTGGAAGTTTGACCATTGTAGAAATAGTATGATTTCTGCAAATTATAGTTGTTTTTCTACAAATTTCAATAATTTACGTCATGACTCAGTCAATGTTAGCAACAATCGGTCAGTGAATTCAAGGAACAATTTCTCTTTTTATGAGAAGCTCAATTTGATGAAGTCAAGAAGATTTCAGTGGTTCAAAGTTGAAAGAGTGGAGGTCAGTCTCCTCATCTTCATTTTCTATAATCAGAGAGCTTTTGTGGGTCCAAAAGCTTCCCATTTGGGAGGTGTGATTAGGTGATCATGTCCTAAGTGGAAAAAATGCTCAAATTTGGAACTACTCAGAACTGGTAATAAATTAATTGACTGGATAGTGTTCGTCATTACGATCCTAATGCCGTGAATGGCACTCAAATCTGATATTGGATGTGGAATATATTCAAGTTTTAATTTTACTCAGTAACCTTCAAAACAACACTCTGGAAAGAAAAAAAATTAACATCTTCAGAAATATTGTGAAATGGAAAATTTTCATTTTTTATAAAAAAAAAATGGAGGGCCTATTAGTGGGTGCCATGTGGCCTTCCCAGAGGCTGCCACGTGGCCCCAGGCCTAATGGTTCAATTTGGTTTAAAATTTTGAAGTTAAAAAATTTTGGGTCATTGGGCCGACCCGACCCGGGTGGGAAAGGGTCACCCGCGGGCAGTGTCTACCCAAGGGTTGGTCGTGAATGCAATGGAGGTTCGGTCGTGAATGAAATGGTGGGTTGGTTTTGAACGCAGTGGATACAGTCTGAACGGGAGTGGGTCAACACTACACGAGCTGGGGTCACAAAGTAACGGCGATTGGCAAGTTGGGCAGAAAGGTTTGGCTCCCAGTGGTTAACCCCTCTGCATACAACCTGTCACGAGGAACCATAGGCCAACCTCCAGTGGGTAAAGTTAACCCCGACCATTACGGAAGGGGAGCATTCACATGCGGCAGAGGTTACGACAATGTTTAATGCCACGATTTCATAACCACAGACCCGCCGGCGGTGGGGTAGTCAGTCCATGTGACCACTACCCTCCTAACATTTATTTCCATTCTTAACCATGCGGCCAAATTGGGCAGAGTCCGCCTTTTTAGGCATTTATGCCAAATTTTCCGAGGTTAACTGCAGTCACTCCATTTTTGGTGGAGTTTCCTTAGGCCAGCCTGGACAAAAACTTCAATTGGACATAACTTTCACCAAACATAACCTTTTTGGATGAATTATTTTTTTATTTCGGGTATTTTGAGCATTCCAGAGCCAATGGCACAAATTACAGAGTCAAAAAATCTGATATTTAGGTACTTTTTCAGTAGAGAAGCTTGGAGATCCATCAGGGCCTAAGGAGTGTTGGAGCTGTATTGGGTTATGGTTAACCATTGGAGGTGAAACAAAAGCCAATATTTATTTTTTTCTGTGTTCTGAACTCATTTCCACAACTTATTTTTCTTTTTTAGGCTTTCTTATCATTTTATAACCAATTTGAGCATCTAATAAGAGCAAGGACATGCCCATTTGGGGGCCTTGGACCCGGCAGATGTAGCCCAGGAGGGGTGAACTGCCTCATCAGCTGTTGTGTTATATTATGTGATTTTATCTTGTTGTGTTTTTCAAATTTAATATGTTAAACAGTAAAAAGAAATAACACTCCTTCACACATAAGACTTAGAAATTTACAAAAAACACTTTTTTTTCAATTACAAGACATGAATAACAGTTTGCACATATAATTTTATGGAAATGAATACCTTGAACAGCAAATACAAGTAGTTTCATTTTTAGATCATGAGTGTTAACTTCTACAAGTTCTAAAGACAGAGTTTGTAAAGGGCAAGGTAGCCTATGGATATCATCCTTTTAAAAAAGGTGACATATCCAATAAATCTCCCTACAGTCAATCTCTGGAACAGATCTAAGAAGTTGCATTTTCAGATCAGTTGGTGTCCGGGGGGGTATCATTGTTCCTATTCCTTGTTTAGAAGAACAATTCTTCGTCAATCAGGTAAATTTCATGGTTGCCACCTCTGGTATCAATTTGGGGTGGTTGTTGTTTTTGGGTGTTAACCACTCCCTAGTGGGGGAAAGGCTCCTGCATTACAGCAAGCTATTGGGTAGGTCCCCCTTGTCCATGGTTACCCTGAATTTTTTTCATTTCAGGGAGTTCGGGACAGTGGTGAGTGTAATGGTCATATTCACCACATATGGCACAAGAATGATTTTTTTCTTAGACTATATCTCTTGTTTTTGCCTTGGGAGTTGTTATTTGGCTCTTAGTTTTGATTATGGTTGGGGTTGCCCCAAGACTAAGATCGCGGGGAGCGATGTTGATTACTGCGCCCTTTTCTAGAGTCTCCCTTTTGTTTATTCCTAGGCTTCTTTTTTACAGCGTTAGGATGGTAGTTCTCTTACTCGTAATCTTGGCGTTATTGAGCTTGGGATGGTTGCACTAGGTTCACCGGTGCATTTTTTGTGGTGGTGAATTTTGTGCAAGAAAAGGGGGATATAAGTTCCCATATCCCTGATTGGTGTAAGATTTCTAGGTGGGTCTCTTCCATCAGCATTCCTAGTTGAGTATTGGTTCCCCTGCGAGGGAGGGTACGAGCCTCCCTGCTGTTAATGGGATGTGTTATCACATTTCTTTGATAAGTCATGAGTCCATTCCATAGTTTTGTTTTTAGGATTAAAGTTCAAAAAATTGAAAAATTGAAAAATAAATAAATAAATAAATTGGCATTACCATAATTTCCGAAAGCACCAGTTTTTAGCCTTTCGAACAGTCTTTGATTATCATGTTTATGTCTTTTTATTTTTATTTTCAATGCTATCGAAATTTCCAGAAGCATACTATGTTTTTAAAATAAAATGAAAAATTTCACCCGCATTAGTTATACCGTGTATCATAGGGTTAATACGCATCAAATATTTTTTAATCTTTTTATATCTCCTGATAGGTGTCGTATTACAGTCAGTTAGCTAAGATCAAGTCATTGTATACGTTGAGCCACATGTGTCATCCACAGTTGTTGACTAAACCGTTACCCATCATGCATGTCTACGCCAAATTATTCATCCATGTATTTAGGTATGTGTTTTTCTGAATCTAATAGATCGTGGTGATTACACCACATGCCATAACCGTTTGTTTGGCTGCACAACAATGCTACCAAAAATTCTGGCCAATCAACAGCGAAGACTACAGATGTGACAGCAAGTCATAAACACACTTTCCATAAGCCATATGGAGCTCTCATACGGAAAACACAGCCAACTAAAGGTGGTGATGGTGTGTCACCTTGTGCACATCATGGTAAAGAATATTTTCAATAATGGAGGATGATTTCCATGGGGTGATGGACCAAGTTTTGGTTTTAAAACCACCTAAAAATCAGGAGAAGGTCATTCGAAGTTTTAGTTGGTGAGATTCAAATTTTCTGAGAGTCATAGTTCAAGGAGTCTAGATTTCAGACAAGATTCTATAGGTGAATACAGGCCGCACTTCTAAGGTAAAATTCCCTTACTCTGCCACCTACCAGTTGTAGGAGACATAGGAATTTATTTTTCTGAAGATGACTAAAATAGGTGGTAAGATATTGAATAGAGCCACAGGGTGTAGATTTGGTTGATGCCAATTCGAGGGTAAGAATTTATTTTATGCACTAAGGGTGGTATCTTCTTTGTACCAGGTTAGGGAGTTCTCACTCAGGAGTAGCCCTAGAGTTTGCTAACTCTTTTAATGGACAGGAGGCTAAAGTTTATGGCCTCACTTTGTAGGTTTCTAAAGACTCCATTGTTGAAGCCTTTAACCTTCCTCAAGAAGGAGAAAGGTGGTTCAAGGTACAATTTATTACAAGAGATGATCTCAACGGCTTACTCAAAGATGCTCACAGAGATCCAAATTGGGCAAAGGGAATTCCAAACATCCACCTTAAGGATGATTGGGCAGAAGCTATCAAGATTATCAAGATATACCTCACATGTGAAAGGAGGTATACAGTGGTATTCCTATATCACATGAGGTTTCTTTTTCATATTGCAAGGATGAAGACACTGAATCTACCATTTTTCTTATTGAAAAGCCTGACCAAGATGTCAACAAGGGTTCAGACCCATACTAATGTTTCTGAGTATATATTTTACCATCAAGATTTGATCAAATTTTTAGTTGAATAAGAGTTAGGAAAGAGAAACCAGACTTGGGACCACATTTTATTTTATAGGGTAGGCAAACCTACACCTACACCTCCAATTCCACATCCTAATCCTCAGCCTGCAAAGAGAATAATAAATAGAAAGGACCAAAAAGAAAACATTCATAAGAAGGCCAAGGGAAAGAAAAGAGAAATTTTCTACAGGAAAAGTTGAAAGAAAGGTGGAAAAAGAAGAGAGCTCATCAGCAAGTAAACCCAAGTCCATGAAAATAGTATCCCCTCTTTCTCCATTTCCTAATGTTTACACTAGATCCAGAAGAGGAAGGTCTGCAACAGCAGATAAATCAAAAGTCCGGGTGCTACCAGAAATTCTAGAGGCACATATTTAGAAAAAGTTTCATAAAGAGTATCAGCCTGCACCATCAGATGAAGAATTCCTCAAGGATTTTGGATATGAAATCAATAGCAAGAAGAAGAAAGAAAAATCTAAACCTAATTCTAGCACTAGAAAGAGGAATACAAGAGACAACAATAGCTTTAGGCTTAAATCGAAGGCTCTACACAAGCCAAGCCTAATGACATAAGTCATTGCTGTTGAAGGGAAACCTAAAGGTTCAAAGACGGATAAATCGTAGAATCCATTAAGGAAAGAAACAGCCCAACCCCTTCAGAATACCACTCAGAGCCCTCAAAAATAATAAAAACATAAAAGTGTTATAAGGAGGAAAAAGAACCTATCAAGGAGGAAACTACAAGAGCAATGAGATCCAGAACATTAGCTACTAACAACAAAATTGATTTAGATAAATTGGCTGAAGCCGCAGCACACATAGATGAAAGGTAAAAAGGTTTTTGGTACTAATTCCTTTTTTCTTATCAGTTACATATTTTGAACAACCTAGGTGTCATAAAATATAATTCAACACAAAATTTTCAATATTTTCTGTGTATTTTGAAAAAGAAATAGGGCGCAACCGAAATTTCTAGTAGCATTCCAAATTTTGCGCAGTTACAAGTTTTTACCAGAATTTCTGGCAACACCTGTTTTAACTGAATTTTGACACCTGTCAGCAAGTTTTTCCAAGCCAATTAAGGATGGATAAGAACCCATAACCAAATGGATAATACAATTTATGGTGAGAGATGTTTATGAGGTTGTTGGAGCTCTTATTAAATGAAGCTACATGGTTATTAAAGACCCAAGACACAAGAAGATAATTCAGTAGGAAAAAGGATAGCATGACAACAGATTCAACATTTCAGCCTAGAATTCTTCTCTTCTTATTTCTCTATATGTCCTTTCTATTAGATTTCGATGAGATAATTTTGTAATGTCTTTTGACACTATGTTATGTTAGAATTAATGTTTCCTTGATTTTAGAAGAGATGGAGTTGGTTCCTCTATTTCTATATATAACACGTGTAAATACTATTTCTAGGTTGGATATTAGTCTACCTAAAAACTGAATATAATAAAAAAAACCCTTTTTGCTTCATGCTGGAGGAATTTGTGACTCAAGGAACATCTAATGTGTGGTGTGTATATTTTCTTTGTTAATTTATTCTAAAATATGAATTGCAGCAACTAGTGAAGTGTGAGTGAGAAGTTGTTAAAGGATTTAACAATAAATGATATGCTTTCGATTTTCTGCAAGTTATATGTGTATAATAGAACATGTCAGTGAAGATTTCATAAAGGATTTGTGGAATACTTTATACATGCAATCTATTTTCTAAATGTTCTTTTACTTTACATAAATAGATTTTGTGTAAATAACCATCATCATAGTTGTGTGACTGATTTAGGATAGGAATATTTCCTGAAATAGGTACCAGCTATTTATCTTATTCCACTTGTATACTGTGCTCCCTATACTACCTTTACCCACACAATTTACACTTACCACAGCTTTCCAAATGCATGAAAGTCTTAAAAAACATTAAATCATTTCAAAATATTTGAGAAATCCATCCCACCACTCAAACAACCCCTTTAAAATTTGAAATGAACTATGATGTGTAAGGCTTACTCCTTAAGCAGTCAAGGAGTGACTTCTTATGCTAACATGATGGTACCACCTTATTCGTCATATTCTGTAAAGGTGGAGATTGCCTTTGGTGGTAGCCAGGTTGCTCGCGTTCTAGGTAGAATCGTATGAGTATCATGGGTACTGGATACTACTGCCTAGGTGACCTTGAGTCAAGGACCCGATCAAACCATCTACAGTATTCAATGCGCCTGGTAACTCTCTATAAGTTTGCAGGCATAGGGCGTTTGGAAGGACATTATAAATATATCCTGACTGTGTGTATATGAGTTCAAGTTGTTGGGATTTGCTAATGGTGTCCTCCTCGGAGGTAGGTTTCTGTGTCGCCACATATTTTGAGATCTTTGTTGTGAGAGTTTTCAAAAATAAGTCCAGCAACACTCTATCATCGAGTTTGGCTTTACTAAAACTAGGACATTGTCATCATTCATGGAGATAATTTGATATATGGACAGATGGAATTTGCCTAAAATGAGTCAATAGTTCCATTCCTGAATCAAGGTGAATGGGTAGTTGAAAATAAGTGAGGAAAATGGTAGTGAGGGTGATAAAGGTTCCATGCAAAGCAAAAGGCTGCTTGACATACCATTTGATCTCAAGCCCTATTAGGGTGCATTGAAAAATTCTTAGTCAAAGGATGTAAAAGAGGAACCAACTCCCTCAAAGGAAAACTGAAGAACTTGCAACACCTTCCAGCAGCTGAAGAATCGACCAAGGTAAAGGTAAGCGGATCTAGTGTTGCCTGCATAGTCACCTATAGGGAAGGATGCCCTAGTTTTGGCCACTAAAGTATCATCGTTCTACATGAGCGTTTGAGTCTTGAGATTCTTGGTATTAAGCTACCAGTACCAAGCACTAAATGGTTCAGTATCCCCAAAGAGTACTACATGCACTGAGACTAAGCTTGACCACCTTTGAAACGGGTCTCTCGTAACGCTTGGGTATTTGTTCATGGGAAGATAGACAGATTTTAAGCTCCCTAAAAATTCAACATTTATGTTTCAAAATGTAGAATTACCACAACATCTTATTCAATGCCTACCCTATGATGGTCCTAACATGAACTATAATTTATTTTGTGGCCCCTATGGGGAGAATTTAGTGCGTTTGATTAGTGATTATTTTAGAGAGTCTCAATTTTCTCAGGGTGTGCCTTGGTGAAGTAACTGTAAGAAGAGGATAAAGGTCCCATCCTTACTAATTCTTCATGTGTGCATTGGAGTGTACAATCACAAGTGTTATGAGATGTGGATTTGCATTGATCCTTTACAATTCTTTTTTAATTACCCTATGTGTGATTGTTCCTTGCAAAAATAAACGATGTGCGGATCATGGGCCACTTACACCTTTCCTAGTTAGACTAAGTTTTTACTATAGGGAGATGGAAAATTGTCTTAGGGAAGGATTCATATGCATACCTAGGCTCACCGTGAGGTGCAAGGGTGGCAGATATTACCTATTTTATTTTGGACAGTTTGGTCCTATTCCTGATTCCTAATGCAAAATTGAACTAATCTAATGCAACAATTGAAAAAGATTAAACGAGCTAAAGATATTTGGATATATGGGACACCTAATTTTATGCTAATTACCCTATGTGTTTTGTATCTTTTATCGACAAATATTTTGTTCGGAAAACATATGTGGATTGAAGGCCACTTAATTTTCCCTACTTAAACTATGTATGATTTGCAAAAATAAAGAACTAAAATTAAAACTACTTAGTTGGTAAGCTAAATTCTAGCAAATAAGCATCCTAACCAGTCATGAAATACCAGAACATGGTGAAGGAATATTTCTTATGGGTTTCCAACACTTTACAACTGAAAAAACAAAAAACAAAAAAAAAGGGCTTGTGAAAATGGGCTTGTTGCCTACCGCGCGGCTTATCCACCGATGGGCACAAAGTGTGCATATGTCTAAATAGAATGCATGTGGTCAGAAAGAAGTAAAAAATCCTTCTTCTCTGGGCAAATTGTCTCACTGAGGGTGACTAAAAGTGCTAAGATGATGCAGGAGTGATTTTGCAGCAAGTTGAGCAGGAAGAAGGACTTGCATCAACAACCATTAACTCAAAATGAAGCATCTAGTGGAGCCACCATTCCTGTGGTAGTGTATTCGGTGCATGGGCGAATGAAATACACTTTTCTTAGTAGGGATGCTTCTTACCTACATGCAATTAACAAATCAAAGTGGTTTTTCAAACATTAGTGGAACAGTTCAACATGTAATAAGTTAAGTTAAATGGAAACATAGCATGCTACAAAAAAATGAAACAGAAACAAAACAACATGCACAGGAAACATGCTCAATAGAGAAAAAACTCTAACAACTCAGTAATGGAGAGCTTTCTCCCTTTATTAGGTGTTTCTAGTAGTAGAAGATAGAATGTTAAATATCTTGTAGTGGACCCTTCGAGCTACGGGGCTCCATTATCCAAGACAAGGGCCATCCCCTCAAGTTTTCATCAAGTCTCTCTACCCTATCAAAGTATGGTAGATTGACAGACACGTGGTTAACTCTTCTCTCTTGGATTGAGGTGTTGGGTGGCCAACAACTGAATCCTTCCAATCCTCTTGTTGCTAGACAACACAAGCTGGTTTGCTGATAAGAAATTTGGCCATCATAACAATGTGTCTCCCATTTCTCTTCCCATGGCTAGATTTTATAGACCAATTTCAAATTCTCCCTCCCTCTCCTGGTCCAAGATGGATGGTGACATAAAATTGGGGGTATGATTCCTTTGTGTGTTACACTAAAGCCTCAAGGTGGCTGAAAGGTGACTGTACTTGGTTAGGTTGAGTGAGAATATTTTTCTCCAAGTGTTCCAAGTGGTCCCGGATGGTGACATTCTGCATCCCTGGGACCACACAACTATTGGAAGGATAATCATGCACTATGTGGCTATCGAAGGAAAAGTCGCAATGTGCGCTCAGAGCCAGTGCTTTGTGTGCACGGTCCAAAAATTTTCCCTTCTGACCTTAGGAAAATTTTAAAAAATTACCTCCTCTAATGTATTTCTTCCCTGTAAATATTTTCCTATACCTTATGCTTGAAATTTCCTAATGTCTTCTTCCTATACGATTTTCCAGTGTTAACAGCGCTGGCTGCAGGGAAGATTTTGAAACAAGAAATCCACCCATTTCAATGGATAATTTCCAAAAATACTCAGATGAAATCTCCTAAAATGCCTTTTAAACATGTTTTGTAGGTGTTTTCAATAGATATGGTCATTGAATGGAAAGAACGAGGCCACGAGATGGAAGACCACCAAGCACTACAAGACCACAATTGCGTAAATGCATTGCGCGATTATGGTTTACTGAAATTATTCCAGACATTAGGGTTGAGAGCTCAGCTGGATATACTCCAGTACTTGATTGGACTATGGCATTTGGACCGACAAATATTATCATCGGGGACTAGGAATTGGAATTATATGTGATGGACATCTATTTCATTACAGGTTTGAACATCAGAGGGGAGAGAATCCAACTCACTAGAGCTCGTGCAGGGGGTGAGAGTACTAGTATGCTCATCTAGAGACACTGTCCTAGGGCTTGCAAGGCTAAGAGTGGGAAGATATATATATCCTCTATCAGAGTGCTTCCCTTTCACACAATCCTTCATTGCATAACTAGAGTGGCAAGAGCCTTGGCATTGCATCAGGCAATAAAATCTCAATTCTAGTACACGATGGAATGCGTTGAGCCCCAAAGATGTCCTTTCCCTTCACCAAATTTCACTTCATTTCCTTTGTCCCTTATCAATTACAGGCTTCAATGATCAATAGGATTGATTAAAGTCACTTTAGGAATGTATACAATGACTAACTTGCTATATTTTCATGGTTTTGTTGTTGTAGTAATTTTTTACTAGACTCAGCTACAGAATGCAGCCATTCTGTAGCCAGTCGCCTATTCCACAGCTATATTCATGTTCTCATAGGTTACAGGTGTCACTTAAAATAAAAACACATATGGGTGAATTCCACAACACTCCCACATCATTTATTGCTCTCTACAAAGTCTGAGCAAGAATCTATAGGTGGTTATGCACGTGGAAGAGATCAAAACAAAGAAGCAGATTCCTACCAGGACAGGGACTCTACAGATGTCTCCAGCAAGAGTACGAGGCTTCCACAAGAGTTCTAATTTGATTTTGATTGAAAAAGACACTTTTTCCTGTTTCTTCTCAAGGTTATTTATGTATTTCTTTTATAAGAATGACTCGGAAGACCGAGAGACAGCTAGCTAGATTGATGTTTTGTTGCTAGATCTCAAAAGACCGTAATACTCTGTTTTTGAAATACTTTTCCTTTAATGAAATAAGTACCGCTTCATTGCAATATCTGAGGAAATATTGAGGAGATTTGTATTCTAGTCCAGTGGTAGAGGGCCCCTACTACCCGTGAAGCTCTGTGCATATTGTTTAGATAAGTAATTTTAGCCTTGTTGCATTCCTAGCTTAAGCAATTTTCTGAACTTTGTGTTTTATACTCACTTGCATCGGATGCTACAGTCAGTATTATTCTTAAAAATTGTTCCAAAATATCACTAAAATTGAATGAGATATAACTATAGTATTTTAGGAATTAGTTTCATTTTTCTGAACTTTACGTTTGTGTGCTCAATTACATCAATTGTTACAGCTAGTCTTGTTCTTACGAATTATTCCAAAATATCACTAACACTGAGTGAGACTTAGCTGTGGTGTTTTAGAGCTTAGTTGCATTTTTTTTTTAACTTTATGTTTTTATGTTCATTTACATCACATGTTACAGCCAGTCTTGTTCTATGAATTGTTCCAAAATACCACTAACACCGAATGAGACAGAGCTGTAGTATTTCAGTGATTAGTTGCATTTTAGTTTAGTTGTAAAACTCCAGAGGTTAATGGCACTCTAGTTCAATTTTGTTCACTGTATTTCAAGTTTGAATGATTGCATTCTAGTTCAGTTTTATCCATTGTATTTTTAGTTTTATTATTCAGTTGTATTCTAGTTGTTAAGTTAGACTTGATGGCCTTCATTATTTACAAAACCACTCCTGTTCTTAATTTCTACTAATACATCATCATCATAGGAACAAGAATTGGTAATGTCATTTTGAAGTCTTGACTGTTCTGCAACTTCTCATAATTTCAGAAACTGCCTATTTTCCAAAGCTATTCCAAAAGACATTTCTAATTCTTGAATGAGGTTTAACAGTGATATTTTGAGTTGTAGAATGGATTAATTTTAGTGTCATAGGTTAATTTAGAGTAGAATTCTTCACTAGGTTGCAGACTATTTTTTTCCAAATGTGTTCCAACAAATTTCTAGCCATGGATGAGATTTTCTCTGTGACATTGTAGATTTTTGTTTACGTAGAAGAACCTCATTGCATTAAACTTATCCTTTTCTCAAGTTATTCCAACATATTTCTAATGGATGAATTAATGAGTCTACAGAGTTATTAAATTCATGTTATGAGATATTTTTTCGTTAAATAGGTCAAAGCCGTTTTAGTGTGATCAACAACTTCTCTTTATCAACATTTAGTTCTTTTCCTCTTAGAATAAAAACACAAAACCAAAAACATTGGAAAAACACTAAACACAACATAGTGAGAAACAGATACCTAGGCACATATAGTGCACTTCACTTCAACAGTTTACTAACCTTGGTTGACAATTTATGACATCAATTTAGGAACACTAAGTTGAGCAGACATTTTTGCGCCGTTGCCGGGGAAGTGTAACTAGGTAGCCTTGTTTCTTACCTTCCAAAAACAATGACATGCGTAGAGAAAGAGACTCAAGGGGTAGATTCATAAGAAGCAGAAGCTTGATTCCTAGAACACCACTTGTTTCACCAAGACCAAGAGCCAGCACACCTCCAACTCAAACCCACATTCCATCCTTTACTGATCCTAGACTTCCAGAGGACTTAAGATCAGATATTCCATTAGAAATACCTTCTACTTTACCCACTGAACCTGTCTTAGAAGAAGATTCAGGAACCCCTGCAAGGGACATAAACTTTTCAACTTCCACAGAAGAATCAACTATGGCAGAAGAAGGGGGAGGAGGAGTTTTTAATGGAGAACACACACTATTTGGAGGGGGTAGAGGTAGAGGTAGAGGTGCAGAAGGAGAAGGAGGCAGAGGAAGAGGTAGAAGAGAAATGGGAAGCTCTTTTGGGTTTCCTATAGTAGATGAAGAAACCAATGCAACTATGAAAAACATTTCACCCTCTGTCCTTCCAAAATTTTATGGACTCAAAACTGAAGACCCTGAAACCTTCCTATTTGAATTTGAAGTCCTATGTAGAACCTATGATTACTTGCAAGATGCCCAAAATCTTAAACTATTCCCTTCAACATTGAAAGGAGTAGCATTAAAATGGTTTATGAGTTTGATCAACAGTTCTATTAGGACATGGGAAGACATGAAACAAGCACTTCTAGAGAGGTATTTGGATTACTGTATGCCAGTCAACCATAAGGAGGAAGTGTTTAAAATGTTACAAAAAGAGGATGAAAATTTGGAAGATTTGTTGGAGAGATTTAATTACAACATCAAAAGAGCAAAAATGGAAAACTTAGATCAAGACACTTTGAAAGCTCTCTTATTGAAGACAATTAGGGATGAATGGTTAGATATCCTTAACATGATGGGAAAATGGGATATATCTCAGCTCACATTACCTGAAATAGCTGAATTATGTATCAACCTTTCAAGAGGGAAATCTAAAACTGTAAAAGGACCAAGAGACCCTGCTCTTGCAAGGGCAAGTAAATCTGCTTCTGGGATAATAAGTAGGGCAGAAATAGGACATATGCTTGACGAATTCAAATCTGATATTTTGGGTAGTCTTAGTGAACAAATAGACACCCTTAAGTTACAAAACAAGCAGAAAACTGAATATGATGCCTTAGCAAACTTTTGTCCCAAATGTAGAAAGAAGCATGCCTTGAGAGAGTGCCCTTTGGATGCAAAAGTAGTAGAGACCTGTGTAATTTGTTCAGAAAAACATGAGACCAAGAGTTGTCCTTCACTTCCTGGTCTTAAAGTTGTCTTTCAAGAAGAAACCTCTACAAATTCCACAGAATCTCTCAATTTTGTCTCTAGAAGGTCATGGCAAGGACCTCAAACACAAGGATTCCATGATCAGATGTATAATCAACCCACACCAAATTGTAATTCTTAGCAGCAACCTTGGCCCCAATTCCAAAATCAATCTCAAAATTGGGCGCAAGGAGCACAAAATCCCTATGGAAGATACTCTCAGTATCCACCATATCCACATTTCCCTCCTCAACAAATTTTCAACAGAATCATCAAAATCTACAACATCAAAATTCACCACTTCCATTACCATTTCCTCAGAAAACAAATCAGTTGCCTGCCCAACCCATACCAAACCCCAACAATAAAAATCCTCAGAATACATACATGATAGAAGGCCAACAGTTTCCAACTTATTTGATTACTCCTTTAGACCTTAGTGATGTTCAACTTAGGTCTGGAAGAATACTTGAAAAGAAGAAACCTTCTGTAATCATACAAGAGAAAAACACTTCTGAGGAAGATTCTCTACTGGTGATTAAAAATCTTGAAGAGAACACACCTTTCCAAGACCCAAACATTGAAAAATAAAAACAAAAAGAACCAATCATTTCAACTCCTATATTAGAGCAGCCATCAACATCCACTTCTGCACCTCCCTTTCCAGAAAGATTACAAATTGATAGAGGTGTAGAAAAACAAATTATGGTGCCTAATTATGATTTCCTAGATGAGCTGAGAAATGTTTGTATTAAGATCCCATTATTGCAAGATATCAAGGAAATTCCAATCTTAGCAAAGACAATAAAGGTGTTGAGCATGAAGAAAACAGGAAAAAAAATAAGAGAGACAAAGAATATTCAACTGGCAGGAAAAATAGCAGATATCATGATGGGTAAGATTGCCATTCCAAAGTATCTAGACCCAGGAAATCCAGTTGTTAAAATACACATCAATGGAACTGAGATCCAAAACACACTTATTGATTTAGGAGTAGCAATCAATATCATGAGTAGAAAAATCATGGATAAACTGAAACTTCCTAATCTTCTTTTTACACCCACATTATTACAATTAGTAGACAGATCTGTGATCAAACCTGATGGGGTAATAGAAGACATTCCAGTGTCCCTAGATTCTTGGGAGTATCCTGTGGATTTTATGATCCTAACTCCTAAGAATAATCTAGGAGGGAATCCTATTATATTAGGAAGACCTTGGTTAGCTACAGCTGATGCTTTTATTAGTTGTAGATCCGGTGATATGTACATCTCTACTGGTAGTGTTAGCGCTCAAATCTACCTTAGGCTGAAATAAGGTAAAACTCAAGGCTACATCAAACCACACTTAGCCTCGTAGCTAGCCCTACGAGGACAGGAGAGGGCTCTCTCCGGGTCTATCTCGACAACATGTCTTCAAAGTGGCTAAGATGACTTATAATGAATACTAATTTTAGGCTAGTAAAGAGATAGGAAATTTTGATTTTGATTTTTTGGGTTTTTGTTGAAAAAATGGGAAAAACAATTTTGGGCTCGGGGATGAGGCCAGATCTTTGCAGAATTTGAGTTGGGGAAAGGTAGGCAGTAGTCTTGATGCTTTTTATTATGTGTATGGATGGATCAGAATGACAAGGAGCTGAAGAGGGAAAGGGAGAACAGGAATCCTCTCCAAACAGGCGAAAACATGTAAAACTAAACAAATTTAAAAGCAGAGCACTGAAATCAATGGATTCTACCTCATTTACTCATTCATTTAGTTCCAGAAGCATAAGAAGGGAATGGCATACATTAAACATGAAGGAAATTACAATAAACTGAGAGAAAACACCATCAAGAACTGAAAGCCACAAGAATCCCAACAGGTGCTGCAAAACCTCTGATCTTTCCTTAGCCAAAATGTAAAAAATATGTACAATAGTGTGCCAAACTTCTCCCAAGAGTCCAACCACGATAGTGTCTCAGAAATTACATCATATAGACCATCCTAACCCCTTCCCATGCCTCTAGGGGTCGAATTCCTCCTTCTAGGAGCAGTTTCAACTAATTCTAAACAAGCAGCTAGAATCTAGGCAGCGAAACAACTTGCCTCTAAAAGGAAGGAAATTGATTCTTTCACTTGATTTTTACTTTTTTGGGAGTGAATCATCTAGAATAGGTAAAATTGAATCAAAGTTACATGCCAACCACAAAATTACACCAAGATAACTCAAAAATTACATCCACAATCAAAACTGGTCCAACTGGCCGAGATCCTGAGCTGGAAGATGAAAAATTAGACAATTTTCTCTATGCGCCGCGCGCCTGAGCTCTATGCGTCGCGTGCCTTTCAGCCTGCTTTTGGGGCACTTCCTGGAATCCAAATCAAGCTCATGATAGCTTGTTGGAAATCCCTAGATGTCTGATATCCAACCCAAGTGGAATTTTCCAATTTGGAGCTCATTTTCCCCTCCAAAACTTCATTCTCCCACAAGTACTTCCTGCTGGTGCAAAAGGTGGTAGAAAGGTGATTTTCATGGTGTTTTTGGCCCTTTTGATCATCCAGAACTTGGTGAAATGCTTTGGCCATTTCTGAGAATGCATAACTTACCATGAAAAATCCAAAAATACAAATTTTTCCTCCAGCAAGTGTCCCAATCATAAGCGCGCGTCGTGACACACTATGCGTTGGGCTGAAAAACCTGTTTTGAGACCAAAATTTTCCAAAATGACAAAAACTTATCCAAATTTGCTCAAATTCAGAGCGAAGACCCTCCATCATGTATCATGCTCAGCCAACGAAACCTCAGCCAAAATCCGGAGTGGATCAGGCCTCTTCCGCCATTTTAGTGCTCTGCTCAACCTCCTCTTCAGAATCTTCATTTTTGCTTTGCAGACGTGCATGCAGGCCCAATAATGACCTTTCATGTGACGGAGCATGTCTTTGTCTCTATTTTCCTTTGCCAACAACTTCTCTATATGAATGTTAACATGTGTGAGGCATGTCTCTCGCTCAATTGGTGTCATGTCACCGGGTCTCTTCCGGGCCAATTGTCGATCTTCACGGATTCGCCACAGCTCTACAACTGTGTGCTGATCCTCTAGTTCTTTGTTACGCTACTCCAGGTAGTTTATCACCCACTGAGCTCTTTACAACTTAACATTCAGCGTTTCAATCTCGGCCTTCTGCTCCTGGATGATCTCTTTCATTTTCGAGCTAGGAGAGCTGTCATCAACATCGATGAGTGTAAAGTCAGTGTCTCGGCCTCCTGAAGGGCCCTCATCATGCATAAGCCTCTTGCCTCTATCCTAAATCTGTACCTATGCTAAATAAGAAGGCGAGACCCCTTCCACATCATGTGGAGATAATACTCGCTCTGTTGATAAAGTCAACGAGACCCCTTCCACCTTCGGTGGAGATAACACTCGTCGTGTAGCTACAAATAAGGCTCTGTGGCCTCGCTGATATGTCACATACACTGGAGCACTGATATTCTCGGTTTCAGGAATGTCAAGCTGGTGTGAAGGCTCTCCCTCATCATGAACTACCTCGGGAGGCAGTTGTGATGCTATGAAGAAGTCACGGGAGATGAAATCCTCCCAAGCAATGCCCTGCTGTGTCAGCTGATGTACCACCATGATTTTGATCAGCGCGTAATGATATATACTGCTATGCTGTTGTGTTGGGGTCTTCTTTTGTACAAGAAATGTCATCTTATCTATGTTGCGATACATGAAGTATGGAATGCTTATCATACGTACCCTCATGAAATGCATCAACAAACGGACATGGTATGCATAGAGGCGCGAGAATCTGCCCTCACAACTGAAATATCGAATGATGAGTTTCATCAATGGTGCAAACTCATCCTTCAAAAATCCGAATGGAAATACCCTGCTCAACTGCCTCATATACCCAGGTTTGATGTATGGCTCATAGTAGGATTTCTCAAATTACTTGTTTGAAGCTATTCCATTCTCTCATGTTTGCATCTTGGCTCCCAGCAATGGTCTCTATGATGTAATGACACTCTGCAAGGTTTATACCAAGTATCATGTGGAAAGTAGAACAAGTTAGAGTCTAACTAGTCATGATGATGTCGGGTTTAGAAATCATCTCATGATTGCACAACAGATTCATGCCTGAAAAAAATCCATTGCAAGCGGGCAAGCCTGCAATTGAGCCAAAGAAGTAGGCTCCTCCCTGACATGTCTACCACTTTTGCCACTTTTGTTAGACCTCCGTGGCACATTAACCTCTGTTGTGGAATCACTGTCATACTCCTGCTCATAAACTGAATCCGTCTCTAACATGGCGCTGAAATCAAGATGTTTGCAAAACATATGCTGATATAGGTATAGTGAAAACAAGATTTTAGTGTATGCTCAAAGCCCAAATGTGTCACATGTGTATCAAAATGTTATAGGAAAGCCACAATGATAAGGGTTCTGTCAAATGAGTTTAAATGAACAACAGGCACTGCTTGACTACATGGGGTTTGACAAGAGAATAAGAAGGAGTATAATGTAATGTAGGACACAGAAATAGCCCTTGCAATGATAGTTAGGCTTTGTCAATGGAGAATGGGGGACGGTGAATATGGGACTGTGTTACAATATAAATGGGAAACAGTGTGACAATGACAGTGGTAATGACAGCAGTGATGTAATTGCAAAGAGAGAGCGTGAGAGCAAAGAGACCACTGACAATAGATGACACAGGCATATATCAATAACACAAGTTTGGAAACCCCCACAATATCACTAACATGTCCTTCAAAACCCTAAGAAGTGAATTTGCAATGAAAATAGGGTTTACATTTCATCCCATCAAACATTTGTTTTCTCCACTTCCCAAACACCACAGCATGTTTATGAGTCACTAAGCAGGCATGAACAACTTATTTGCAAGTAAAATGAGGAAATTCGGCATGAATCTGGGCGAAGGAATAAAATTTTTGGTCCTGAAACTCTACGCATCGCGCGCATGCCCAGTGCGTCGCGCGCTGTGTGTGCATCGCGCGCATGCAAAATTGCATAGGCCTGTGAAGCCCAATGCGTCGCGCGCGGTATGTGCATCGCGCGCCTCTTGTATGCACCGCGCGCACTTCCACCTCCACTCCACGGCTCTGAAAACGAGTTTTTTGCTCTCCAACCCTTCAAACTCGATTTTTCTTTGGAAATTTGTGAAAATGATTTGTCTTAAATGCTTTATATAGGTTGGAAAATATCTCACAAGAATCAGATTTGATTTTAATTTTCTTCATAACCCACTTTGTAATGTTTGGCAATCTTGGCACTTTGTCATTTAATGCACTGCCTTGCCACTGCTTTTCTCCAGTCTTTAACTGAGTGAAATTGCTGCTTTTGGCATATTTTGGAATTTTGGTTTTACAAAGACTCCCGTAGGTCGTTGAAATTTTTGTGAACAAATAGCATAATTATTATAAATAATTTACAGCTTTCTAGTTCAAACAAGAGTTAAGACTAGAAATGTTCAAATGCTTTTGAGAACAAAATATGAAATAGGAAACTTTTGAAACTAAATTTATATTCATGTTTAATTATATCAAAAGACTGAAACCCTAGACTCTAGGACTAAAAGACTCTTGTTGACGAAAATAATCATTTATGACCATGAATGACGTGACCTGAACTATGATGATTTTTGAGGAGTTTTAATTAGCCCAACAGGTACAAGCATGAGGGAATACAAGAAGACCAAACCCTATCGTCAGTCAATGGCATGGCCCTAGCGAAATGCAACGAAGTGGAGTGAGCGAGACACCTAAAAATGATATGTAAAAAGCGAAATGATCTCTAACAGAGGGCTGTAAGGACCGACTCTAACATTGGCTCCAATGGCTATGGCTTCCAAGGAGATGCTAAGAACAGCAGATTTCAAGAGATAAAAAGGTATTCATCTATCACATGGAGTCATTATTCATCAGATAATACAAACTTTGGACACACTTATTGACTCAAAATCAATAAAAACCCAATGACTTTAAAACCAAAAGACCTGATAAAACCGATCGGCAAACTCAAACCAACTAACATCCTTCCTTCCAATTATAACTGCTTCTGCCCTGTAACGTTAAAGAGATTAGTCCCATACCTAAGTATGAAACAAGGAAATCATATATACAATGACATGAATCAAAGTAGGCATTACCTGGGAGTGTATCGCTGCACCACCATTTACCTGCCCTCTGTGACAATCATCCTCATTATTTTCCTGATAAGAAAGGCGTTTTTGACCACGATACGCTGCAATCTTAAAAGGACCCTTCCAAAGGTTTTCAAATTTTTCGTGCTTTCCCTTATCTTCATTTCGAGCATCCCACTTCAAAACCACCTCATCCAGCTGAAACTTATCTGCTTTCGCCTTCCTATCATAAATCTTCTTAATGCGCTCCTACAACTTGAATGTATTTTGAAAGACCTCATCCCGTGTCTACTGTAAATGAATCATCTGATTTATCCTTCGCTGCATAGGATCTTCCTCACTACCGGCTTCCTGAAGAAATTTGACTACCGGGACAGCAAGAGAAGTGGGAAAAACCGTGTCTATCCCATACACCAACTCGAAAGGAGACATGCCAATAGATTTTTTCTGACTTACCCTATCATCCCAAAGTGCATTCACTAATTTCTTGTGCCAACCCTTTTTATTGATTTCTAGCAATTTCTTAATGATATTCACCAAAGACTTATTTGAAGATTCCGCCAAGCCATTTCCTTGCGGATGGTAGGCAGTCGAATGTCCCAAGCTGATGTTGTACTTATAGCAAAATTCAACCATCCTCTTAGACTTGAAGGCCGCTTAATTATCTGTGATTATCTTACTAGGACACCCAAAACGTGACAGAATATTATTTTCAAGAAAAGAGGTGATTATCGCATCCGTGGCTTGTCAAGTGGGAATCGCCTCGATCCACTTCGTAAAGTAATCCGTTGCTGTCAATATCCATCTATGTTGTCTATTGATGTTTTATGGATTTCTCACCAAACCCAATCCCCACCACCATCAATTTGGTTTGAGAGGCAAAGGTCGTAGTTCGTCTCTTCTGTAATTTGGACACCTGGGTGATAATTCCCACCACTATACATCAGAAACAAAGAAGGTCAATAGCAACTGCCTTAATTCTATTTACTGCTTTCTCAAAACAAAGGCCTCAGCCTTCATGAAAGTCCCTCCAAAAACCTTTTCGCTTCTTCCTACTAAAAAATTTAATAACATCTTCACGGTCTTTCCAGATATAATGTAATTCAGACAAGACGGGCACTTCAACTTGTTCTACTTCATTTCGTACAAATTCCGTGTGAGACAATTCCAAGCACAGAGTATAACATGGCTGCAGCCATGGAAGAAACAAAATATCAAGACATCTGAAGGATGTACCTCCTCTATCTTCACCATACAGCGATCAAATCAATATCATATGCAGATTGGTTTCAGCCATGAGCTTGGCTAGTCCTTGTCCTTTGATTAGTTTAGTTGGTTTAATCTCCACATCATATTCTAATAACGTAGCGATCCACTTACCTCGTCTTCCCTCTGGATCTGCTTGTACCAAAACATATTTAACGGCTGCATTAGGAACGTAGGCTATAATGTGGGAATGCAGTATATACACACGAAAATATTTCAAGGCCTTTACAAGAGCAAGTGCTTGTTTCTCTGTACCAAAACATATTTAACTGCTGCGTTAGGAATGTATGCTATAATGTGGGAATGCAGTATATACACACGGAAATCTTTCAAAGCCTTTACAAGAGCAAGTGCTTGTTTCTCAATAATGTTGTATTTCAACGCTCCATCCCTTATAATCCGACTAAAAAAAACAATGGGCTTCTCAACTCCATCCCTTTTCTGCATTAAAACAGCTGCCAAAGTGTGCTCAGAAGCAAACGAAAACAAAATGAAGTCCTGTGTGTAGTCCGGGCTGATTAAAATAGGGGCTGAAGAAAGAGCTAACTTTACCAAATTGAATGATTTCACTGCCTCTTCTGTCCACTTTACCTGATTGTCCTTTTTCAGCATGTTCGTGATTTCCCTAAGATTCTCAGCAAGATTTGGAATGAAACGACGCAGAAAATTCATTTTACCATTAAAGGACTGTATTTATTTCTTGTTCTGGGGCTGTTCAATCTGCTGGATGGCTTCAACACATGCAGGGTCAACACGGATGCCATCTTTCGATATGATGTGGCCAAGGAGCTTGCCTTCATCCATGGCAAAAAGACTCTTTTTCGGATTCAGCGAAATGCCATATTTTCTGCACTTTTGGAAAACAACTTTCAAGTGATATAAATGTTCTTCATCAGAATTTGAAAACACAGTCAAATCATCAAGGTAAACAACCAAAAATACATCTTTCTCATTAGCGAAATCCATGTCCATTGCACGCTGAAAAGTGGCACCTGCATTTTTCAAACCAAACGGCATCTTGGCATAATGAAACATTCCCCATGGAGTGGTGAACGCAGTTTTGTCACGATCGTCCTCATGCACTAAAATTTGATTATATCCTGAATAGCCGTCGAGTAGTGACATCCTTGATGCTCCAACTACTCGCTGCAATATATGGTCCATTTTTGGCAGTGGATAATTGTCTTTTAATGATACCTTATTCAAATTTCTGAAATCGATACATGAACAGATCTCACCTGTCTTCTTTCTCACGGGCACCAAATTTGATATCCAATCAGAAAATCTGATAGGCACAATGATTCCTAACTTATAAAACCTGTTTACCTCTTTTTCAATCAACGGTAGCAGCTTCGGATTGATTCTCCTCAACTTCTAATGGAAAGGCTTCTGATTTGGTTTGATAGGGATAGTATGCTGAATGATATTAGTGTCATATGTTTTTAAATCTGAGTAATCCCATGCAAAAGCATCAGCAAATGAAGACAACAATCTCACATACTCTGCTCTTACCTTTGGTGACAATGACTTGGATAACTTTACCATCTTGGGATTTTCAGCTGTCCCAATATTTACTTCTTCAACACCTTTTTCGGTCGGCCTCAATGTCGGTTTGCGGGCTACATCGTCTTGATCAAAGAGTTCCTCTAAAGGAATCAATCCTTTAGGAATGATGTTATCTTTAAGTTGCAGCACTTCCATTTGATTTATTTGTATATCATCATTACCATCATCATGTTCTGTATCTATGGAGGTGTCTTTAAAATTACCCTTATTTTTCATAAAATCACTAATCTCCTCGTCATCCTGAAAAACTTGCCAACATCGCTGATTGTCTGGAATGGTGGGGCGGTGCTTCACATGGATCTCGAAATTGTTGCTGGAATTCATTGGGATTTTTAAATTGCTTGCTGCCTTAGCAATTCCATCAGCAACACCATTTTTTATGCGAGGCACACACGTCAAGGTATAATCTGAAAATAACTTCAAAATGTCTAAAACTGCATTATGGTAAGCCCTCATGCGAGGATGCTTGGCTTGAAACTCACCCTTTACCTGCTTTATCACCAACTCCGAATCACCATAGACTGCAATTCTTTTCGCTTTCAGCTTTCTTAGAATCTTAAGGCCAGCAATCAGAGCCTCATACTCCGCTTCATTGTTAGAACAGTCAAATGCTAGTTTGTAGGAACACACTCTCACATTGCTTGGAACCTTATCCGGAGCGGAAAATGGACTACGAATCCAAACACCAATTCCAGCACCATCACTACCCACTGCGCCATCAAAATCCATGGTCCAAAGACCATCTTCATCCTCCTCCAAGTGCTGAAATTGCGTCAGCTCTGTTTTTCCTGTTTGCTGCCCATTGTCTTTAGCTGATTGCTCAAGAGTATCTTGCTTTTCTTGTCTTTATTTTTGCAGAACTTCTCTAAAATTCTCAGTAATTTCTGGTATATCTTCTGCCTGAACTAATTGACTATCTATATCATTAAAACTATCAGCAAACAAAACAAACGACTCTAAGTCGGTATGTACATAATTTACAGGATGATTGATTGGTTTCTCCTTGCTTGTTATCATGTATTTCATCTTCTGCTCTCGATATAACTTTCTCATTTGACCGAAGACTGGAATTGTTGCATAGGAAAAATCTAACTGTAGTGTACCTTTCAACTTTTCCCCCCAAGATCTAGAAAGGAGCATCCCAAATCGAGGAGGAATGTCCGCCACAACCACATCCATCAAGACATTCTTCGCAGGAATTTGATCTAAACTTACTACCAAATATTTGATGAGTCTGATACATCTCACGCGGCTAGAATCAAATGAATACAAATCATGGTATTTCCTTGTAATATCTAAACCCAACTTTTCCATGATCGCCTTTGGCATAAGATTGTGCGAAGCACCAGAATCGAACATGGCATTGTGCAATACATATTCATGCAACCTAAAACTGATATAAAAGGGAGGAACATCACTGTCAAGGGACTCACCATCCAAAGCAGGCCCAAATATCAATTCAGGCTGATCATCTTCAATATTTACCGTGTCAAACATGGGATCAAAATTCAGAATTTTGGAGACTTGACCTCGATAGCTTCTGTTCTTCATAATTTCTGTCAAAGGAATAGATCCCTTCAATTTTGAAATTTCATTTTCCAAACTAAAGGCTGAAACTCTTTCAACTTCTTTGACCGGAACTTCCTTCTTTTCAGCCTTATCCTTCATTATACTTGACTGATTTGCCTTTTCTGCTGATGATGATTTACTAGCTGCGGGATCAATTTTCTCTTTTCCTTTCTTCTGTGGTATAGGTGAATCCATCTTAGGTGCTGAAGCCTCTTTTCTTTTCTGAATTGGGTTTATGGGCACATCTCTGTTTCTCAATGAGTATTGTTTCTGTTGAGCAGACAAAGCATTCAGATATCCTCTTTGGTATTCATCTGATTCTTCCTCCAGATCTGCATCGTTTGCTAAAATGAAATCCTCATCTTTCTGTGCAGCTGAACTTTCTCCATATTCTTCATCCTCAGTGATGTAAATGGGCATATCGTTGGGAGTAAAGAAGTGGTTTTGCTCCCCTACTACATCATCGTCATCGTCTGAATCTTGACTCACAAAATTCTGCAAAAGAGGTTTTTTAATCTGCTACTAGGCTGCCAGCTCTTATGATCTCTATTCACGCTGCTTAATTCTGAACTGTGGTTGCTGCTGGTCACGGTAGTTGGGATTACGAATCTGTGTTTCTGGCTTGTCAAGCGTCATTCTTTTGAACATTTTTTCCATCTCACGAAGCAAGTGCTGTTCTGATGCAGATGTGGAAGCTTCTTCTTTTATGGTCACTCTCTTTTCTGCTTTCAACCAGGCTCTCTTATCATTCAGATTCGCCTCAACACTAACATCAATCTTCTGCATATCTTCCAAGGTAGGTGGATCTCTGTCTCGTAGTGAATAAGCCATCTCCGGATCGAAACCGTCCGGGAATTTAATAAGAGCTGAGTTTCTAGACGGTCTTAAGTCGTTTGGGATTGCATTATAAACTGTATTGAATCTGATAATATAATCCTGAACAAACTCACCAGGATTACGTTTGATGCTGGTATACTCAGAAGTAATTTTCAGCGGATCTTTTTTCATCTCCCACCGATCTAAGAATTGTGTCTTAAGCTCTTGTAATGTATTGATACTTGTGGGCTGTAGAGCTATGAACCATTTACGAACCTCACCTCCAAAAGTCTGGGCAAACAACCTCATGGACACATTTTCTTCATCTATTTCATGTAGGTCCAAGAAATCTATCATTCTGACAATATGCTACTGAGCGGATATACTCTGTGGAGTGCCATCAAATATTGGAATCTTACTTTGATAATCAGCGAGCATAGGATCCAAATTTGCAGGTAAAACAAGAGGTGCGAATCTAGTAGCCATGGCTCTTGGCGGATTTATAATCTGCTGTCTTGGAGAAACAGGTGGAATGGGAGTAGTAGGTGAACGAGGTGTATGCGGTGGAGATGGAGGAGGAACTATTTTTTATTGTTGATCAGAGATCTCAGGCTGTACGGGAATGGTAGGGATAAAGGGAGGTTCAGTGGGAATCCGTGAACCGGATGCAATCTCAGATGGCCCAAGAGTTTGTGAAGCAGATTCAATGAATTAGGGAATGTTGGTTGCCACAATGGAGTTTTGAAGATTCAGGATATAATTATCGATAGATCTATTTGCTTGCTCAACTTATAGATACTTGATGAACTCAGGATTGATGACGGTAGAACCAGTGGCACTTTTGGATTTGGTTTCAAACAATGATAACTCGAATTGATCGTCAAACTCAATATCTTCAATGTATTCAAAAACAGTGGGGTATGAATGAGATTTTACCAAAGGAATAATGGGAGCTTCTCGACGGAAAATTCTTGGGATTAGGTTGGGGTTTTCATATACTGGAGGCAGATTTGGATCAGGATTTGATCTGGTATGCCTTTTTGAAGCCAGTGTATTGATCTACTCAAGAAAAATTCAAGGGACACAATAGATTATTTTCAGCCTATCGACTTCTAGACTCAATCATCCAAACGTCTAGAATGAACAAGTATACTGGGGTGATTTTCAAATCAAGTGCTGCATTCACAAGCTAACCGGAGATCGATTGAAGCAGCGTTTATCTACTTCCGCTTATGCATGGCAAAAGCGTTTCGAAAGCTACCTGGCGTGACTTCAGACTCCGTCTAAGACTCATGAAACAAACACATCAACAAGAAAACCATTGAGATTTTATTCCCCAGTATGGTCGCCACTATGTTAGCGCTCAAATCTACCTTAGGCTGAAATAAGGTAAAACTCAAGGCTACATCAAACCACGCTCAGCCTCGTAGCTAGCCCTACGAGGACAGGAGAGGGCTCTCTCCAGTAAATCTTGATAAAATGAGCAATAGGGTGCGAGATGACTTATAATGAATACTAATTTTAGGCTAGTAAAGAGATAGGAAAGTTTGATTTTGATTTTTTGGGTTTTTGTTGAAAAAATGGGAAAAACGATTTTGGGCTCGGGGATGAGGCCAGATCTTTGCAGAATTCGAGTTGGGGCGAGGTAGGAAGTAGTCTTGATGCTTTTGATTATGTGTATGGATGGATCAGAATGAAAGGGAGCTGAATAGGGCAAGGGAGAAAAAGAATCCTCTCCAAATAGGCGAAAACATGTAAAACTAAACAAATTTAAAAGCAGAGCACTGAAATCAATGGATTCTACCTCATTTACTCATTCATTTAGTTTCAGAAGCATAAGAAGGGAATGGCATACATAAAACATGAAATAACTTAAAATAAAATGAGAGAAAACACCATCAAGAACTGAAAGCCACAAGAATCCCAACAGGTGCTGCAAAACCTATGATCTTTCCTTAGCTAAGATGTGAAAAATATGTACAATAGTGTGCCAAACTTTTCCCAAGAGTCCAACCCTGATAGTGTCTCAGAAATTACATCATATAGACCATCCTAACCCCTTCCCATGCCTCTAGGGGTCGAATTCCTCCTTCTAGGAGCAGTTTCAACTAATTCTAAACAAGGAGCTAGAATCTAGGCAGCCGAACAACTTGCCTCTAAAAGGAAGGAAACTGATTCTTACACTTGATTTTTACTTTTTTAGGAGTGAATCATCTAGAATAGGTAAAAGTGAATCAAAGTTACATGCCAACCACAAAATTACATCAAGATAACTCAAAAATTACATCCACAATCAAAACTGGTCCAACTGGCCGAAATCCTGAGCTGGAAAATGAAAAATTGACCAATTTTCTCTATGCGTCGCACGCCTGAGCTCTATGCGTCGCGCGCCTTTCAGCCTGCTTTTGGGGCACTTCCTGACATCAAACTCAAGCTCATGATATCTTGTTGGAAATCCTTGGATGTCTGCTATCCAACCCAAGTGGAATTTTCCAATTTGGAGCTCATTTGCCCCTCCAAAACTTCATTCTCCCACAAGTACTTCCTGCTGGTGCAAAAGGTGGCAGAAAGGTGATTTTCATGGTGTTTTTGGCCCTTTTGATCATCCAGAACTTGGTGAAATGCTTCGGCCATTTCTGAGAATGCATAACTTACCATGAAAAATCCAAAAATACAAATTTTTCCTCCAGCAAGTGTCCCAATCATAAGCGCGCGCATTGATGCGCTACGCGTTGGGCTGAAAAACCTGTTTTGAGACCAAAATTTTCAAAATGACAAAAACTTCTTCAAATTTGCTCAAATTCGGAGCGAAGACCCTCCATCATGTATCATGCCCAGCCAACGAAACCTCGGCCAAAATCCGGAGTGGATCAGGCCTCTTTCGCCGTTTTAGTGCTCTGCTCAACCTCCTCTTCAGAATCTTCATTTTTGTTTTGCAGACGTGCATGCGGGCCCAATAATGACCTTTCATGTGACGAAGCATGTCTTTGTCTCTATTGGGCTTTGCCAATAACTTCTCCATATGAATGTTAACATGTGTGAGGCATGTCTCTCGCTCAATTGGTGTCATGTCGCCAGGTCTCTTCTGGGCCAATTGCCGATCTTCACGGATTCGTCGCAGCTCTACAAGTGTGTGCTGATCCTCTAGCTATTTGTTACGCTAATCCAGGTAGTTTATCACCCAATGAGCTCTCTGCAACTTAACATTCAGTGTGTCAATCTCGGCCTTCTGCTCCTGGACAATCTCTTTCAGTTTCGAGCTAGGAGAGCTCGCATCAACATCAATCAATGTGAATTCAGTATCTTGGCCTCCTGAGGGGCCCTCATTGTGCATAGGCCTCTTTCCTCTATCCTGAATCTGTACCTGTGCTGAAGACGAAGGCGAGACCCCTTCCACATCATGTGGAGATAATACTCGCTCTGCTGATGAAGTCAACGAGACCCCTTCCACCTCGGGTGGAGATAGTACTCGTCGTGTAGCTGCAAATAAGGCCCTGTGGCCTCGCTGGTATGTCACATACACTGGAGCACTGATATGCTCAGTCTCAGGAATGTCAGGCTGGTGTGAAGGCTCTCCCTCATCATGAACTACCTCGGGAGGCGGCTGTGGCGCTGCAAAGAAGTCACGGGCGATGAAATCCTCCCAAGTAATGCCCTGCTGTGTCAACTGATGTACCACCATGATTTTGATCAGCGCGTAATGATATATACTGCTATGCTGCTGTGCTGGGGTCTTCTTCTATACAAGAAATGTCATCCTCTCTATGTTGTGATACATGAATTATGGAATGCTCATCATACGTACCCTCGTGAAATGCATCAACAAATGAACATGGTACGCATAGAGACGCGGGAATCTGCCCTCGCAACTGAAATATCGAATGATGAGTTTCATCAATGGTGAAAACTCATCCTTCAGAAACCTGAATGGAAATACCCTGCTCAGCTGCCTCATATACCCAGGTTTGATGTATGGCTCATAGTAGGATTTCTCTAGCTATTGTCGTTTGTTCCATTCCTCTCCTATGTTTGGTATTCCAGTGGCCTGAGCAATGGTCTTTGGTGACAGAATGAAATCTACTCCAGCAAGGTTTACACGGCCATCATGTAAATGTAGAACAAATAGACGAGCTAGCTCATGATGATGCTGGGTTTGTGAAATCATCTCACAGTACTGGAAACATGACTGATGCTGAAAAAAATCCATTGCAAGCGGGCAAGCCTGCAATTGAGCCAAAGAAGTAGGCTCCTCCCTGACATGCCTACCACTTTTGCCACTTTTGTGAGACCTCTGTGGCACATTAATCTCTGCTGTGGAATCACTGTCATACTCCTGCTCATAAAATCATTCCGTCTCTGACATGGCGCTGAAAACAATATGTTTGCAAAATATATGCTGATATAGGTATAGTGAAAACAAGAGTTCAGTGTATGCTCAAAACCCTAATGTGTCACATGTGTATCAAAATGTTATAGGAAAGCCACAGTGGTAATGGCTCTGTCAAATGAGTTTGAATGGACAAAAGTCACTGCTTGACTACATGGGGTTTGACAAGAGAATAGGAAGAAATATAGTGTAGTGTACAGCCCTTGCAAGGATAGTTAGGCTTTGTCAATGGAGAATGGGAATAGTGGATATGGTACTGTATTACAATATAAATGATAAACAGTGTGACAATGACAGTGGTAAGATAATAGCAATGACAGCAGTGATTTGAATAGGAGAGAGAGCGTGAGAGCAGAGGCACCACTGACAATAGATGACATGAGCATATATATCAACAACACAAGTTTGGAAACCCCCACAAAATCACTAACATTTGTTTCAAAACTCTAGGGAGTGATTTTAACAATAAACATAGGGTTTTATAATTCACCACATCAAACACTTTTTTTTCCATTTTCGAAATACCATAACATGTTCATGATTCACTAAGTAAGCATGACTAACTTACTTGCAAGAAAAATGAGGTAATTTGGCATGAATCTGGGCGAAGGAGCAAAAAATTTCGGCCCTGAAACTCTACGCGTCGCGCACTTACCCAGTGCACCGCGCGCGGTATGTGCGTCGCGCGTGTGCAAAATTGCACAGGCCTGTGAAACCCAGTGCGTCGCGCGCCTTATGTGCGTCGCGCACCTCCTGTGTGCGCCGCGTTCACTTCCACTCCAACTCCACAGCTCTGAAACACTCCAAACTCAACTCCAACACTTCAACTTGACTTTGCTTTGGAAATTTATGAAAATGACTTGTCCTCCATGGTTTATATAAGTTGAAAAATATCTCATAAGAATCAGATTTGATTTTAATTTCCTCCATAACCCACTTTGTAATGTTTGGCTTTCTTGGCATTTTATCATTTATTGCAATTCTGTCTTTTGGCTTTCCACTTTTTTTTCTGAGTCTTAGACTGATGAAAAATGGTTGTTTTTGCAGGGATTTGGCATTTTGACTTTGGCAAATACCAGAGGCTGCTTTTGAACTTTCTATGGTGGAACAAATACATAATTATTACAAAAAATGAAATTTGACAATTTCTAGTTCCAAAACAGAGTTTTGGACTAGAAATGTCTTCAAATGTTTTTGAGAATAAAAATATGAAATAGGAATCCTTTCAAAACCAACCTCATGGCCTACGGGCTTTTATTACATGTATCAAAAGACTAAAAACCCTAGACTCCAGGACTAATGACTCTTGTTGACGAAAACAATCATTTATGACCATGAATGACGTGACCTGAACTTCGGTGATTTTTGAGGAATTTTAATTAGCCCTGCAGGTACAAGCATGAGGAAATAAAAGATGACCAGACCCTCTCATCAGTCAATGGCATGCCCCTAGCGAAATGCAACGAAGTGGAATGAGCGAGACACCTAAAAATGATATGCAAAAAGCGAAATGATCTCTGACGGAGGGCTGTAAGGACCGACTCTAACACTGCGTGTCATGACTTTTACACAGGGATCCGCCTTTCTTAGCTCAATTTTAACTCTTTGTATGTTCTGCGTAGGGGTGGGCTACTTTTCCTGCATCTTGGCTATTAAAATTGGGCAGTCCTTTACCTCATGGTCCAACTGCCTACAATATTTGTACGATGGCCTGGTGGGATTTGGTCATTCCCTAGAAAAGTGCCCTATTTCTCCACAGTTATAACAGATTAGTTGGCCACGTCCTCACCCTGCGCTTCATCCCCAACCTCCTCTACCTCGGGCTGGTGATCCTACAAATTGCGCAGAAAGTCTTGGCGAAACACGGTCCAATTGTACCCTATATAAGTTCCCACGATCCATCATTAATTCATAAGTACGACAGTTATGCTCATCATGTCCCACTGATCGGCAGAATCGGCACCATTTTTGCTTTAGTTCTGGGACATACGCACCTAGCCAAGGGAAATGGTTCGTATCATGTAGTCCTGCTACCTGATAATCATCACACCATAGCACAGGTCCGCTTGAACCTGGTCATAACAGGAAAATTTCCCTACTTTCCCCTAGGCGTACCAGACTAGGTCCTCCTGCTTGCATGTAATCCTTCAGTAGAGGGCACTGATCCTTCGTATGGCCATACACTCGGAATCGTATGCACTAGAGATCTGCGCAACCGTCCTTTCCTTTCTCTTTTTGCAGGTTCTGTATCTCCATATGCATAGCCCCAAGTTGCTCCTGGATTTGTTGTACCCCTGCTGACGTATCCTCTTGGGGGGAAGCCTCTAGTTTCATAGCGACTTCCACAGCTTTCTCCTGCAACTCAAAGGGCTGATGACTCATTGGCGTGTGCAGGTGAGGTAACAACATAGCGATGAACCATTCTGTATGTTGTCTATCATCATATTCGAATCCTCCTTTCTTGATTGCTTTCTTCAATCACTGATCAACCTCCCATACTGTATCAAACACCCCTTGTTTGAATTCCTTCACTTCTGCTACCAACTAGGAATAAGATTTCGGCTTCCTGAACTGGTGCTTCAAAGCATCCTTGATATCTTGAATCAATGCGCTCCCATTCTAGGCAACATACCGCATATACCAGTCCAGGGCCTTGTCCTCGAAGGCCAATGACAGCTGCACCCTTTTTACTGTATCACTCGCCACATTCTGCGTAGTCCCTACAGAGTCTGCAATGAACCAAAACCGGTCCATATCCTCATCTCCCACCCCCTTGAAGATAGGTAGTTTCAGATGCACAGCCATATCACTATCTAGGGGGGTGGTGGTATAGGCGAATTCTTACCTTTGTGCAGCCTCAATGGTGATGTAGCTGGGGGATCTTGCACAATTGGTTCCTACAATAGATTGTAGGCGGATCTCCCTCCGTTAAGGTTGGTCCGATAGTATTTACCACTGCATGTCGCTCTTCCGTCTAGATCCGAGGTCATTTAGTCAGTATCACTACACAGAATTCCATTTTCGCACAATAATTTCTTGATCAGCAACGGTAACGTCCTCATATATTTTCCTCGAAATCCTTTGAAGAATCATTTTTCGGCCTTAGAGTATGATACAAACTGATCAATGGAAAATTTCATCACAAATCCTCCCAGCACACTATCCACCTTAAAGGATTCACCGCGAAGCGGTGGATAGTATACGCTTTTTTCTAGCCGTCAAGTAGTCGGGGTCCAATCGAGTAACTCGCCATCCTTCCAACACTGAATTCCACAAGAGTTCCGCCAAACACCCCGTGGGAGTTCAATCGCAAAGGTTTAAAAGAATATTTCTCAGAAGCTTTGCAGATGTACTATTTTCCACCTTCACTGTTACCTTCTCATCAGATTTTCTACTACTTAACTCCTAGATCCGCTCTTTTGAACCAACTCCTGATCTCTTTTTATTTCTGTAGTTTTCCAAGATTCTCTTCATTACCCACCCTCACTTCCTCACTTAGACTTCTTCCGGCCGGCAACTGAACCATTTGTTGGCTCAAGGGGTCCCTGCACCTGTGTTCGGGTGTGCAAGGTTTGCCAACAAACCCCTATCCTACTAGCTCTGAGCTCTCAGCAGTGGGATCACTGCGCAGGCCCAAAGTCTCACTCCAAAGTAGATGGGTGGGTGTTGGAACCAGGTTTCCCACACCCCGTGAAAGGATGGGTACGCTGTAAGCAAAAAGCTGCACTAGGTCATCTAATCAACCATGTATCAAGTATGGCTCTGGCATACAAGTCTAGTTAGTCTCTATTCCACATCCACTTGCACTAGATCTATATATAATTTGTGTTATAATCATCAACATTAAAGAAGACATAAATATTGAATATAACCAGCAACAGTCTCCTAAACTGAGCTCATTTAATTGTCAACCAGGATTTGTAAACTGCTGAAGTGAAGTGTACCATATGTACCTAGGTGTTTGTTTCCTAATGCGTTGTGTGTAGTGTTTTGTGATGTTTTTGGTCTTTTATGTTGATTTATGATGTTTTTGGTCTTTTGGTGTTTTATGTTTACAATGAAAGTGCCTAGAAAACTAATGGAAAGGAATTGGTGGTCAAAAACACAGTTGAACCTAATGTATGGAATGGCAAATGCAATTGGAAACACTGAAACAAAATCTGAACTATGACTAAATAGAAACAAAAGCTTGATAATGACTTCTTAGGCAAATGACACAAACTAAACTTGAGAAATGATTACTAAATATGCAAGTTCTCTAACTAGACAGTTAAACACTAATCTTATCATGATGCAACATTTTGTTCTAAGCTCATCTATTCCATGACTAATTCCTAGTTCTATTCTGCAATTTAATTGAATGTCTCAGAACCTATACTCAAAGAGTTATTGGTTTCTTTTCAAAGTAGTTCTTTTGAGGAAGAGCTCTGTTTATAAAATAATGAGGAATTTGCAGAGATACTTCAGACCTTATAGTGATGTTATCTTCTGTTCCTATGGTTATGGATCACTTTGTAGTTTTCAGAACAAAAAGATGTTTGTGAATAATGAAGGCTGTCTTGTGAATCCTAACAACTAAAGTAATCTATTGTGCAAAGGATGACAGTGTGACTATGAGATGCAAGTGCAATGAGTTAATCTAAGAATGAACCTAAGATGCTACTAAACTAGAACAATGTTGAACTATAAGTCATCATCAAACTTGAAACAAAGTAACTGATCATGAATTAAATGCAAATGAAACTCCGGAGCATTCTAACTAACATGCATTATTCTATGAAGTTACACAATCTGTTTGTTCATCATTAGTGATATTTTGGAAGAGTTCCTTCTTTTGGAAGGGGTAGAACAATTCGGACTGTGTAATTGTATGCAATTGAAAGCAAATGAACAGAAAGCAAATGAAAAACTAAGTTATCACATCCATATCCTACTCGTCATTATGATGTCTTGGGCAAGCGTTTAAGAGCAAGAACAGAGATGATACTTAGTACAAACAAACAACTAAATCTTTCATTATCACGGTCATGTCTTGAACTTCTTAAGGATGTATTGGAAGAATTTCTTCTTGTGAAAGAGTGATTAGAACAAGTGTAACTGTGATAGTGAATAGCAAAAACTACAACTAATTCCTACAATACTATAGCTATTCATCATTCATTGATATGATCTGTTGGAAGAATGTCTTCTTGTGGAAGAACTGGAATGAATATAACTACAGTATCTAGTTAAAAACAAATACAAATTCAACTCCTATCCTACAATACCATAGTCATTAATCATTCATCATTTTGGTCTGTTTGAAGAGTGTCTTCTTGTGGAAGAGCTAGAACGAATATGACTACAGTAGCTAGTTAAAACAAATACAAATTTAACTCCTATCCTACAATACCATAGTCATTAAAAATTCATCATTTTAGTCTGTTGGAAGAGTGTCTTCTTGTGGAAGAGCTAGAATGAATACGACTACAGTAGATAAAACAAAACAACTACCAATTCAAATGCAAAACGTAAAGGCAGCTAGGAAAAACTTATCTAGTTTACGCAAAAGAAATCCGTGCAAGAGGCAGGGGCCCTCTACCACTTGACGGCATTCAACTCCAAATTAAATCATGCCTTCAAAATAACTTTGTCTGCTCCATTAACGATGCAATAGTTTGAACATAATACTCTGTGTCTTCAAGGACGTAACACAGAGTTTTTAAACAAAATCTAGCAGCAAATCTAACATAAAATCTCTAACATAGCTCTCGGTCTCCCAAGAGTTTATAAAGAAAATGCACGTAACAGTAATTACAACAATTTAGGAATAATGTCTTTCCTTATCCAAATCACGTTAGAACTCTTTGAAGTGGCTGCGTGAAGAAGAAAAGACATCTGGACTGAGACAGTCCTAGTAGGAGTCTTCCTTCACAAATGTGTTCCCACGTGCATAACCGTACCCAGAATCCATTTCCTCCTCCATGATGAGCAGCGAACCATGTAGACACGACGTGGATCATGCCCATATGCGGTTTTCCTCAAGAGGCCACCTAGAACATACTCAAACATGAAGGTAGCTGCAGAATCGCCGGTTAGCTACGGAATGTCTGCATTCTGCAGCTAGTTCCGGTCAAAATGCTTAACAATGGAAAAAATCACAAAATTCAACAATTCAGTCATGTAAATCATTCTAGAAGTAATTTTAACTATATTTATTGATCAATTGGGTCTAAGATAGAAATGGACAAGGGAAAATGAGGTAAAAATGAGGTGAAGGAAAGCACAAATTTGAGGCTCAACATACCCCCACTGCTGTCTCTTTGCATGTCCTCATGCAAATTATCCTATGAATTCAGAGGCTTCCGCAAGGACATCTAATCCCCTTCTTCTCCTTTGTCTGAAAGCTAGAGGCCTTCTGGGTTTCCTGATCACAAGTTTGAACCTGAGATTGGTGAGTGCTCTGATTAGCTTTTTGTTCCTTGTCTTCAACTTCTCATTAGTCCTCTCCACTTTGTCTATATGCAGGGATAGGGTTGAATTCATATTAGTTTTGAGCTTGATTTGATCTTTGAGAATTTCATTCTCATTTTTGATGTGTCTATTCAGTAATTCCAATTCATACCTATCCCTTCTTAATATATCTACTTCAGACAGTGGAGGACTGGGGGTTCTTTCTCTGCTTTCTGAAGCTGTCCTCTCTAAGGTTTCCACATAGTCATAAATTTCCTGTTGAGCAGGATCAATTTCAGGGGTTCCTTCATAAAAATCCTCTTCATCATCCTCTTCAATGGGTGTTTCTTCATCTTCTATATTGATTACCCCTGTTTGTTTGATTGGTGTTTTCTTCAGTTTTCCCTTTAATCCGTGGCTTCTCCTAGGCTGAGAGGATCCCTCTCCTTTCTCTGTGGTAGATTCCTTGATTATCTTTTCTTCCTTAAGTTGCCTCTTGATTCGAGTCAACTTCTCCAAAATGATTTCCTCACTGCTCTCTTGGGCTGGTTTGTCAATTTCAACTTTTGAAGCCCTCCATTTCCTACTTCTCTTTGTAGGCTGTGGTTCAGGTGATGGTTATTTTGCTTCTTCAAAATGATTTCTTATTAAGAAATCATCCCATGTATCATTTGTTTTAGCTAGATGATGCTCAATCAAAATTTTGACCAACCCATGATGATACAGGGTTGTCTCTAAAAATTGAACTCTTCTCTGAACACAGGAAGCCATCTTCTTCAGACTTTGAAGCAAGAAATATGGTAGGTTTAAGTCTTCTCCCAGGAAATGCATCATTAGTCTGATGTGGTAGACATAAAATGTCCCATATATACCCTCACATGTAACAAATTTTTGTAAAAGAAGTAGTATGTTTCTCCATTTGCTTTTCAATGCAGTACTGGGAATTCCTTTCTTGAACACACTAACATCCATATTTGGTGATTTTAAAATTTGTTTCCAGGAGTCATTGTGAAATTCTCTATTTTTAAACCATCTTTCTCCAGTTCTGAGCAATCCTGTAGCCTCTGCAATAAAAACTTCAGTGACAGTAAACTTGACATCCCCTACTTCAACTTCGGTTCCTTGAAATGATCTTGCAAATGTTTTAGTGACTTCCTTATGGAAGCCATTAAATTTTTTCCAAAAATTGAAGCCATCCTATTTGTTGTAACATTTCTTTGCATTGTGGGTAGCCTTCTAAATATTTTGAACCCACTGGTTCAGTCCTTACGATGAAACCCATGATTTTTTTCAATATCAAATTAACACTCTTCTACCCACAAAACAAATGACTTTCACTTTCGGATTGAAATGGCTTCAAGCTCTAAATGAAAATGGCTTCAATTTTGGAATGACATACCTCTGATTTATAGTGGCAACAGCTTCAAAACCTCTGGCTGATATGCCTCTGTTTGATCATGAAAGCAGTTTCAATTTCCGAACTGATATGTATCTGATAGACAGTGGGAGATGGCTTCAAATTTCTTTTTTTGTGCAATACCTCTGGCTCTTAGTAGCAAATGGTTTCAGTTTTAATACTGCAACACCTCTGTCTTTGGTAACAAAAAGACTTCAAACTCAATCACTGAAAACACCTCTGTCTCTAGTAGCAAATGGTATGCTTCAAACTCAACACTACAACATCTCTGTCTCTGGTAACAACAGACTTCAAACTCAACACTACTACAATTCTGAGTTGATAGTGAAAATGCTTCAAATTCCGTCCACAGTGATATGCTATCTGCCCACGGGATCAAGTGGCTTTGAGTCCTCACACTGTTATACTTCCAAATTTACCTCTTCTGCTCTGCTCTGCGTTTACAATGCTCAATGCTGTTCAAAATGATATCCTTTAGCTCTGCTCCTGGTGATAATAATATCTCTGTCTTCGGAATGGAATACCGGCTACGGAATGAAGTTATGGCAAATGGTCACGGAATAGAGTAGTGGAGTGAGGTGGAGGGATTGTATTAATGATTGAGGAGACGGCGGAGGATTTTACGACGGCAGAGGGAATCATCATCATTAAATAACTTGGTTAAGAGACGTGGGAAATTCAAATGCTTTGGTCATTTCACCGCTTAAATGCTATCGGATATGAAATTTGAAATGGAAGATTTTAATACAAAGTCTGTAGAGGGTTTGTTGGTGTTTGATCAATAAAAACAATTAAAACAACCTTTCAAATAATCCACAACTAAACTATGCTAAACTTTTATGAAATGCCATCGTAATTTAAATTTGTTACCTCTGCCCTTTATTTGATTTTTGTAGCCTTTGTCTTCTCTGCTCATCTCTGGAGGAGTCTTCATAATTTTCTTGATGCTTTTGATTCATGAATACACTAGGTCACTTTGTTGTAATTCTGATG
>CM076578.1:1975547176-1975637318 GCA_034641835.2 Pinus albicaulis
TTCAGCTCTACAACAATCACAATTTGACTTAGTAAATCCTTTTAGAACTAGGTCTCTTGGTGACTTAGATCAGTTAGATTCTGAGTCTTCACTTTCATCTCCTGAAAAAAGTGAACATTTTGACAGCAGAGAAACAACACCTCCTTATTTGAATTTCCTTCACAATTTAGGTGTCTCTCATCCAAGATCAGCTCAGCAATCTATTCCTGGTCCACCCACTTCTGCTCACCCTACATCCACTATTCAAATCACTCCACTTTAGCCCACTTTACCTTTTGTTAATCCACCTCTTTTAAATCCACCCCCACCACATATCATGGCAACATGGTATGCTCCGTTAGTCCTTCATGCACCATTAGTCAATATTCCACAAGACTATCGGTCCAAAATTCCATTATATGATGCTAGCAATGCTACAACTGCATCACAACATGTGGATAAGATGAATGAATACTTTGACAGAAATGAAATTGGTGATGATTCTGTCAAACTTATATTATTTTCTTAGAGCTTAGGGGGAGAAGTAAGAAAATGGTTTAAAGGTTTAACCCCCCATAGTATTAATGATCTCCAAGCCTTCCATCAAACATTCTTAAACAAATGGGAAGTAACACTAGAAAATTTGGCGGAAATTTCGACGGCCAATTCGTCGCTATTCCGACACATTGTCGTCGCAAGAGCGACAGTTTGAGGGTGGAAAAACCGTGGTTTGTCATGCCATCGCCGTTCCGACGCACGTAAAAAGTGTCACACTATCGACACTTCTTTCATCATTCCGAACAAGCGTCACTCTTCCGACGTCTCACAAACCGTCACGCCTCCGACATTTGTAAATTGTCACACTTCCGATGAAATGTGGTTCGACGTTTGGAACGTCGCTCTTCCGACGCTTGTAAACCGTCGCAATTCCGACCCAACGTGGTCCGACGTTTTGGACGTCGCTCTTCCGACGCTTGTAAACCGTCACAATTCCGACTAAACGTGGTCCGACGTTTTGGACGTCGCTCTTCCGACGCTTGTAAATCGTCGCAATTCCGACTAAACGTGGTCCAACGTTTTGGACGTCGCTCTTTCCGGCCGTACGGAAGATTTCATGCGACGATATGTGAGTCGGCCGTTTGGAACGTCGGCTCTTCAAGGCATTTCCATCTTTGTCTCTCTTCAGACGTTTCGGGACAATATAGGTTAAGAGCGTCTACAAGGCGTCGGTAGACCGACGGAGGGTTCAATTTTAAAAAAAAAAATTAAAATTTTAAAAGACGAGAAACGTTGTTTTGAAGATATTATATGAAGTAAAACAGTCCATGAAAGTGAAATAGCAGTATGTAGAATAGTAAAGCAACGGATAGAGTACCGACGTCCATTGTTCCAAATACAAATTAAAGTACCCAAAACCCTACAACAGTGAAGTAAAACAGTCCATGAAAGTGAAATAGCAGTATGTAGAATAGTAAAGCAACAGATAGAGTACCGACGTCCATTGTTCCAAATACAAATTAAAGTACCAAAAACCCTGCAACAGAGAAAAACGCTAATCATAATCATGTGAGGAGTGTGATATGTCCAAAATATAAAAAGACCATCAGACCATATCAATAAACCAGCAACATAGACCAGCATCGCTAGTTTTGAAGGCAGAGTGATAAACATTAATCATTTTTTTTTTCACAAGAGAAAAAACGCTGTTTTGAATATATTATATTTAGTAAAACAGTCCATGAAGTCATTACGTTTTCACATCTGAAGATTGGAACCCAAATATCCATCCAGAAAAGTGGAAGTCCCACCCCAGACAGTGATAGAAAAATACCCCATGTCACATACAGGGACTTGATATAAAACCCAGTAACGGTCCACATGGATATTATCAACAAATCTGAGAAAGCATCCAAATATGCCCGAGGCATCTATAAGAAAGTGAAATAGTAATATGTAGAATAGTAAAACAACAGATAGAGTACCGACGTCCATTGTTCCAAATACAAATTAAAGTACCCAAAATCCTTGAACAGAGAAAAACGCTAATCATGTGAGGAGTGTGATATGTCCAAAATATAAAAAAACCATCAGACCATATCAATAAACCAGCAACATAGACCAGCATCGCTAGTTTTGAAGGCAGAGTGATAAACATTAATCATTTTTTTTTCACAAGAGAAAAAATGTTGTTTTGAATATATTATATGAAGTAAAAAAATCCATGAAGTCATTACATTTTCACATCTGAAGATTGGAACCCAAATATCCATCAAGAAAAGTGGAAGTCCCACCCCAGACAATGATAGAAAAATACCCCATGTCACATACAGGGACATGATATAAAACCCAGTAACGGTCCACATGGAGATTATCGACAATCTGAGAAAGCATCCAAATATGCCGAGGCATCTATAAGAAAGTGAAATAGCAGTATGTAGAATAGTAAAACAACAGATAGAGTACCGACGTCCATTGTTCCAAATACAAATTAAAGTACCCAAAATCCTTGAACAGAGAGAAACGCTAATCATGTGAGGAGTGTGATATGTCCAAAATATAAAAAGACCATCAGACCATATCAATAAACCAGCAACATAGACCAGCATCGCTAGTTTTGAAGGCAGAATGATAAACATTAATCATTTTTTTTTCAGAAGAGAAAAAATGCTATTTTGAATATATTATATGAAGTAAAACGGTCCATGAAGTCATTACATTTTCACATCTGAAGATTGGAACCCAAATATCCATCCAGAAAAGTGGAAGTCCCACCCCAGAAAATGATAGAAAAATACCCCATGTCACATACAACGACTTGATATAAAACCCAGTAACGGTCCACATGGAGATTATCGACAATCTGAGAAAGCATCCAAATATGCCCCAGGCATCTATAAGAAAGTGAAATAGCAGTATGTAGAATAGTAAAGCAACAGATAGAGTACCGACGTCCATTGTTCCAAATACAAATTAAATTACCCAAAATCCTTGAACAGAGAAAAACGCTAATCATGTGAGGAGTGTGATATGTCCAAAATATAAAAAGACCATCAGACCATATCAATAAACCAGCAACATAGACCAACATCGCTAGTTTTGAAGGCATAATGATAAACATTAATCATTTTTTTTTTTCAGAAGAGAAAAAATGCTATTTTGAATATATTATATGAAGTAAAACAGTCCATGAAGTCATTACATTTTCACATCTGAAGATTGGAACCCAAATATCCATCCCGAAAAGTGGAAGTCCCACCCCAGACAATGATAGAAAAATACCCCATGTCACATACAGGGACTTGATATAAAACCCAGTAACGGTCCACATGGAGATTATCGACAATCTGAGAAAGCATCCAAATATGCCCGATGCATCTATAAGAAAGTGAAATAGCAGTATGTAGAATAGTAAAGCAACAGATAGAGTACCGACGTCCATTGTTCCAAATACAAATTAAAGTACCCAAAATCCTTGAACAGATCAAGAAAAATGCTAATCATGTGAGAATTCAAAGTAAAGTTAATCTATTAACATTGCGAATAAAATTACACCGAAGTCAAAAACATTGCCTGGCCATACTCATGGCAAATTTGTCATCAAAAATCAAAAAATTAAGAAGACTGCCCTCATACGGGGAAACCAGTCTTGAACGTTTAATTTACAGAATTCAAAAATATTACTTAAAGGTCTAGCACAGTAAAATAAACTAAAAGCAGCCCAATTAACTGGGCCTGCTAAGCAAGAAAAACAAATTAACCAAACTAATCCACCGCTGGTTCCTCCACGATTCGGCACCATCCTAATTCGGAAGGTCCAAGATCGCTAGGTGCTACCTCCACACTTACGCCACCCGGCTCCTACAGAAGGCGAGATACGGCGGATTTCCGAAACTTAGACACACTTAGGACGGGTGCATTCTTCCTCCGTTTGGGCCTCCTCGCGGAAGACCACGGTGACTACAGTTGTGATTCGCGGGCGGTTGAGAGTGCAATCAAAGGAAAATTGCGCAGTGCGCGTCGTGGGAGAAGGTGAACTAGCGGTGGGGAAGCCAGGAGCAGGGGAATCCATATGGTGGCCAGATGCTACAAGCCGACCCCGCCCACTCCTAGTATTTGGATATCAACCTAAGTAATAATCACTTGACTGACCGGAAGTCATCTCTGTTGAGATGCTGGAGGGAGCGCGCTGGGATTGACCTCTAGTGCTCCCCCTGCGGCAACGCATCCTATGACGCACGCGAGGCATGGGTGCAATCTCAGGCGCAGTGGGCACAAGAGACGAAGAAGCAGAATTCCAATTAACGGAGGAAGACAGACAGAGACAGAACCGAGAGAAATGGAAATATGCAGCAAAGTCTAGGCAGAAGTTCCGCTGGCCACTTCTCCTTATCGTCTACCAGACAGTGTAATCCGGCAACCGGCTTGTCTGAAAAACCATGGCTAAACGCCATTTTGTATGTCGACCCGTCTGCAATGCAATCAAAGGACGCCCGTCATAATGAATCTTTGATCATTAATAATGAGAGCCGAAGGCCGGATCAAATTGGAGCGTGCGGAATCGCTCAGAGGAGTGGAGGTTCGATCTTGAACAGTGTTAAAAATTAATTAATGTAGATTTGATGTGAAAACTTAATTGAACAGCGTTAAATGTTAATGCGAATGATATGAAATCGCCATATCCATGTCCCATCACCTTAAACGCCATCGAATGCACCCGCAGCCGGGAGCAGAGCAAGTTTTTATTGAGGACACGTGGCAAAAATTGATTGGAGCGGATCTTTGTTTGGGCCGCTCGCGCAGTGGAAATCCGGACCCGTAAAATATTAGGGCGAATTTGATAAGAAATTCGCGTCACAAAATTGGCCGACGTCAGCAGGCTATTTTGGAACGCGAATTTGGTTTGAATGATGGTTTATCGCCGTTTGAAGTCCGGCGGGCTCGACTTTTGAACAATTTTCTTATAAAATTTGTGTTGGTTTTCTTTGATAATACACATATTAAAATCCCGCTCAATAAAGAGACAAAATTGTTGTGCTTTCGGAACCTGACCCGAGGATTGGACATGAGTTAACAAACAAAAGGATAGCGGAACCAGACATGCACCCGTGGTCAAGCCCTCTACCAAAACCACGAGCGGAATCACAAAAGCGGGTTGCCCATATCACACCGTTTTTGCGGAGTAGGTGGTATTTCCTATTCGCGAGCGATTCCATAGGGAATGCGACACATGGCGAAGTGACCCCGGAAAACAACCGTTTAACCCATGCCATCGCACGTTAAAGCCCGACGTTGGAAGCCGAGCGAAATTTCCAAGAGTCGTTGATTTGGAGAAGGGCCATCGGACGGTGGTCGCACGTTGAACTTGCCCGGAGGTTAACTAAGGTGTGCGGAGGATAGCCAGGTACGATATGAGTGTTTGATTGGTTATTGATATATATAGGTGGGGCCGGAGTATAATGAAATTGTTTAATTAAACGATTGGCGAATAATTAGCATAAGTCTGGAGCGTGATTGTTGTAAGGCTGGGTGGTGAAATATAGAGGCAAAAGTTCATTACAAGTTATTTATTTAAAAAGAAACGTGGAGTATAAATACAAAGTATTGAAAGTTAAACATTGGTTATAAGGATTGGAGATAATATAAAGTCGGGAATATAAATTAAAGTCCAACCATTGTGGATAGTATTTATTTATCAAATTCTACGAATTTGATAAATAAACCCGAAGAAAGAAGAAGTCAATTAAGACTCGGGCTGGAGGAAAAGAACGGGGTACACCAAGGGAAAATGCTGATAGAGCGATTGTAGACACACCAGCTCTCCTTGGGGGTCCAATTTCAGTTTTGTTGCGTCACATGATGATCTCTCTTCTCTGGCATTTACTTGTATTGAAGATCACTATTCTAGGAATAAGGAGTTATTTTCTCCAAAAATAACCCTAGCCAAACATTGACAATGCATCAAGGATATGTTTCTATGCTTCATAAGCACATTTGTTCTACTTCTAAATCATGTCTTGGAAGTGGTTGTTGTGCTGGAAATTATTCACCAGTTGGTTTCATACCAAAGTCTTTTCCACATTTTCAGCATCCAATACATGAAAAAGATAATGGTTTAAAACAACCTAAATATTTGAAATTTTGCAAGAATTGTCTGGCACACTTTGAATATAAATTTTGAAGTCAAGTGCATGACGCTGTATAGGATCAAGTGTCATTTTGAATACCAAATGTTTCACAAAAAACTTCTCAACATGCTACCCTGCAGTAAGGATTAAATGACAATATTGCATCAACTATTTTTATAATAAAAGTGCACCTCGGCCATAAGACTAAACAACTACAAATGTTGTAGATCTAACAAGACCACACAATCAAATGTATTCCACAAGGCCAATACTGTATGAAAAATGAAAAGGAGTTTGCAACCAAAAATACCTTAAGCAACTAATTCAATTAGATACACCAAACCATCAGCAAAAAGGAAAACCAGCCTACTCAAAAGGCAAGCGTTTACCTCCTTTGACAAAATTTTGAGTTCCGAAACAAGGGCCTTTATTGTCTTGTCAATGCCCTAGTAATTTGAATGGGGTTTGCACCTGCTGCAACAACCTAAACAAAAAGGTTTCATTTCAAATTATTTTCCACAAATTTAAGATACAACCATTGTCGGTTTTGTATTTCCTAACAAGCTCATAAATTTTGACAAAAGAACCAAAATTTTTTAATACCTGATAGCAATTTTTTCACTCAAAAACTATCTTAGACTCAATAAGCCCAACCCAAAACTAAAAAACCAAACACCATTAGACCCTACAAAAATGAATAGATGATCTTAATCCAATACTATAAAAAAAAAGTTACCTTTACACCCTCACTTATTAAACCCTGTGTTTTTGAATTTTAACTTCAACTGCTGCAGCAGAAGGATGGATGCAGCAGCAACATTTTTTTTTTGGAGGTTGCTTGCATGCCATCCAAAAATTTAATTCAGCATTTAAAATTCCTGCAAGTTTTTTTTGTAGACGGCCGCAACCATATTTTTGTACAGGATTGTATTTAAACACAACAACCAGCATTAACGCAATTCACCAAACAGAAATTTACCCGACAGTTTTGTAAATTCAAAAGGAGGACACGTGGAGCATTAATATTGGATCGCATGAAATTGAAGGGAATCTGAAAACCTGAAAACCGGACCCGAATTTTTTATAGGGCACATTGGATTGAGAATTCGAGTTAAATTTAGGCAGACGTCAGCATCCCATTTTGGAACGCGAATTTGGTTTGAAATTCAATCTATTTAGACTTTTGAAGTCCGACGGAAAGGGTTCTTTAATGTTTTGATAGTTTAATATATACATATGTTATATATATATCATATGCGAAATGAAAGGTGGACCATAGAATTTAGTTTTAATTTTATTTTTTTTAAAAGAGGGTTTATTATAATATGTTTTATATGTTCCGGCATATAAAAATAAAAAGGTCGAAAAAGCTTGGTAGTTTTTTTTATAGACAGTACGTAAATTTTTATTACATAGCAGTGTGTAAAAAGTGAAAAACTGAGTGTAACTTTTTAAGTGTGTATGCACAGCAGTGCGAAAGGGAAAAACACAACAGAGTGTCTTAGAGACAGAGTATGTTTGTTTTGAACAGACATTGAGTTGGTTTTATGCACTACGTTTTGTAGCAGTCATAATTTTGTAATCCCTCTCGGTGAGGAAGTAGTGTAATAGTTTTTTTTTGAGTTATTGAAGGGAATAGAAGTTTGTTTTCAAAGTATTGAAACTCTGTCTCCTGTCAAAGAAATTTTTATTTTCTGTGTGTTAGAGGAAGGGAGATTTATGGGTGGTTCTTATGAATCAACCAACCATTCAGAACATGCTCATCAATCCAAACCATAAGTATTATGTGACATTATTCAAGCAGGCACTGAATCGGATTTCTGAAGCTATGTTAGAGAAACCCTAAACTCTCAGTGAAAATAGGTGAAATGTGGCACCACTCAGAGATTGACATGTGCCAATTGGTACAAGTGGTAGACAATTGGCATGCTCAAACAACGAGGTGATGCAGGAATGACATGAGGGAGAAAATATCAGAAAAGCCCCAAATCCGGAGAACTAAAGCTCATCACCAACCTGAGATTGACAACTTTACATGATGTAACCTATGAAATCGTAAATGGAGAAATCATAGTAAAAATAAAGTAACCTATGTAACAATAAAGTTGGATTCATCCTGGGAGTGGTAATGGGAGAAATCATAGTGAACAACAGGAAACATGCAGAGTTGCTTACAATCAAATAGATGAAAAAAACACATACAAAAAACCTAGATAATAATCATGAACAAGCTTAATATTGAATTATGAACTGTAAAGGAACTTACAAAATGTGACATTACGAACCTAGTCAAGCGCACAAGCAAAAATATCCTGGACATGACCCTGGTTGACAAGTTGTATTGCTCATGATGCAAGAGGATTTGTACCTGCACTGCCGAGTCAATCAAAATCCATCATTATCTATACAATAAATACAAGTAATTGATGTAGTATTTTTTACTCTAAGATGCATTCTTATGATAATGTTAGAACATATGTTGAAAATGTCAAAACATGCCTGAATAAGCTCCTCTTCGTTTCAAGAACAATTTATTGGAGTCGCATGAACTTGGAACAAGCCTCCCACGATCTGAAAGAGTAGCAACTAAGTCAACGGTGACTTTTTTGTTGCTACGCTGGATCGAGGGAGGTTTGCTCCAAGATTAAATCGCTCCAATAAATTATTCTCTACTAAACAGGGCCAACCACGTGAAGGTGGAAGCTCTTATGGCCCCTCCCCCCCCTCATCACATCACTCTCAATTCCCCAATACCCAATCTATATTTCATTTTTTACTTTAATGAGCATAAAAAAAAATATTCAATAACTAATAAAAAAAAAATCAACAAAAATTACGCAAGGAAACATTTGCAATTAATACTTGACATAAAAATAGTATGATAAATGAGTTTTTTATATAATGCAAAAAATGTTCCAAGTATGGTAACGTTTGTCTTATAATAATACAATATTTTACATTATCAAATTTTTTTTTCTTCTTCCTATTTCTAAAGCTCCTAATTACATCATCAATATCATCGTGCTTTGCTCCTGTTTCGTGCCTTTCGACCCGCACTGCTGACCTAGTTGCATAGTCACGATGTCTGGTCTCATCCAGTGACGGGGCATCGCCTACAAAAATAGATAATATTAAATTTTAATTGTCAGTTTTTAAATATCATTGAACTAGTTCGGTAATATTAATAAAAAAAATTGCAATGAGATTATTTACATGGTGCACCAGTTGTCGCCGCTGACCTAGTTGCGTTGTCACGATGTCTGGTCTCATCCAGTGACGGGGCATCGCCTACAAAAACAGATAATATTAAATTTTAATTATCAGTTTTTAAATATCATTGAACTAGTTCGGTAATATTAATAAAAAAAATTGCAATGAGATTATTTACCTGGTGCACCAGTTGTCGCCGTTGGGACTGTTGCCCTGTCTTCCTCTCTGGTGGTAAGATCCTCAAGGGAAGCATTCTCTGTCATTTAAACAAAAAACTTTATAAGGACAACCATCAAGGTATAATTAGAAAAAATCATAAGTGGAAATTAATTACCGTCACGGCCCTCACTGATAGCAGCATTGTCGGCCTGGTCCCCACTACAATGATCAGGTTGCATGAGAGGATCATCTACATCTGGCTCTAAAACTGGGTTATTTACCTCGTTGGTAGTGTTGCTCCCCTGATTTAAACAAAGTTGTTAGACATTAAATTTATGGACGAAAACAAAAATATTGAAAGGTTAATGTTTTACCTTATCAGGCATTGTAGATCTTGGGACTGCCCCAAGCTTCTGCGACGTTCAACTACAGCTTGATAGCCAAAACGGAAAGCAATATTTTTATCTTCCTCTGTAGTTATTGTTCCAAAGTCATCACCCTACATTATATATGATTGTGTATTTTTAATCATATCTGATAGGATTACAAAAACGTTGGAAGGCGATACAATTAATTATAAGATGTTTATCTACTTAATTACAATTCTTGCAGCTAATTTCAAGTAGCCACCCTGGCCGAGCTTGTGATGGCCCTTTTTCTCAATCCTAGCTTTGGTTGCCTTTGAGGTGTCAGGCAACCTAGCATCAAAAAAATTGAAGTCAGATATGACGTAGCACACTTTTATTTTAGACATAGAGAAAATTAAAGCTATTGAATTAAAGTTGTAATTTACCTTGCGGGTCCAGTTGGCATTTTTTCTTCTTTCTTTGCCCTTTTCTCTTTTCCGCCATGGATGAGTGCTCTCCACTCACTCTCTGGAACTGTGAGAGGACACTCGTATCTAGGGTTAAATTTCAATTGCATCCTATAGGTATCCCTGGTATATTTCAAATATTTTATGGCTACCCGAGCCATCGTTGTTTTGTCAAATGTGCCGACCCCAAAAAGGGCTTCTAGATAATCTAGAAGTTCTTTTTGAGTTAGATGCAGGAGTCCACCACTGTCGTATGGTTGGACAAATTACCAACGCATGGCTTCTCCGAATCTGTAGAACTCATTGTTTCCCTACACATAATAAGGCAAAAGAAAAAGAAAGGTACTATCATTAATTTAAAAATAAAAATCTATGATAAATATCTTTAGATAAAGTACATGAAATAGTTAAAATATTAAAATTTACTGAGGAGTTGTACATGCTTTAGGACACCTCATGGATTCACCAACAACGTGCCATTATTGGTCCACATGGAGGTGACACGTGTATCTCCCGAGAAACGATAATGTAGTGGCCATGTCGGCCTCATCGTTGCCAACAGTTAATGAGTTGAGCACCGGTCTCTACGACTTAGACACAGTTCTCTTCTTGGCTGCTTCCCCTAAAGGAGTAGAAGGTGTATGAGAGGGTTGTTGGGCAATCTCTTGCCCTTGTGTCCCACTACCACCAACACCGGGTTCAGCAAATGCCAGAAAACGCTACATACAAAAGAACTTTTTGTTAGTTTAATCAATGTAAAAATTAAAAATCAAACTATCACAATTCATCTCATGCAGAACAAAAAAAATATCCTTTTGACTTTTTATTATTACCTGATATGTTTCTAGCTGGCTCATAAGTTTTTTTATCCTCTCTTCTGTTTCAAGTGTTTGAGGCACGTCTATCAAAGTATTAAATTCCGACCTTGCATCTCGTGCCTTTTTTCGCAACAAGAACACTGGAGATAGGGATGAAGAAATATCTTCCTCAAAGAGGGAATCATCAGGCGTACCATGGCTAGGTGTCTGCATATTTGAACAAAATTAATATTATTTTAATTATGTAAATAACTAAAATACCTAAAGATAGAGCAATGCTGGCACTTTACATGTTCTTTCGCTGGCCTCTTTCTGCGATCATCCCGTCTCAAGGTTGTTTCTGCACTGCTCTGATTAGTCTGCCACATTGCAATAAAATTATAAATGTAAAAACTTGAAAACAATATCTAACTTGAAAACACAAAATGAAAACTGAAATAATTTCTAATAAGACACCGGAAGATAGAGTTAGAGTTTCAAATATGCCTTGCATTGAATTCGGTCCTGGAAACATGTCATTGCACATTAAGGCACCCAAACATTCAATCCACGAATGATATATTTAAGTAGGCTTATCCTATTCTGGGAAAACACCATACCTATAATGCATTCACTTGCATGTATAAAGGAAAAGGAAAACATGTTTTCATACAACGGTGACAAAGGCGTCTTGGGGAAAGGTATCTTCACTTTTTATTTATGTTGTTCACCCACACCACTCTCGTGTTTTCACTAATCCTTTTTTGTCATTTTTGGATTCAAATTAAGTTAAGGCCTTAAGTATTTTTTGACCTTTCGGTGTAGTTTTTATAAGTGGCATGTATGGATTTTCCATTAATTCTGCACTTTTTCTCTTCATGCGCATGTTTCCCTGGAAATCAAATGCATGATTTAGTCCCATACATCTAACAAGTTGTTGGATCAACTCCATAGGAAATATCATGTTTCCTATTCAATCAAAATTTATCTCAGTTAGGGTAGGTAGGAAGGTTTTCCCTTTGTATTAATAGGGCACTTCTAGCTTGCATTTTATTATATCTTTCAAATTTAGTGTCGTTTCAATTAGGGCATGAATTTTTGCAACTTTCAAGGTGAGAATGAACAAAGACAAATTTTTGTGATGGATGATTGTATATGACTCCATGGCCAGAGGAAAAGGCACTAATCTACTTCTTCAAATATCTATAGTTCTCATTCACCTCATACGAAGATGGTCCCTGATTTTGAGCCAAATGTTGCAGCAAAAAGTTCCCCCACTCCATAATTTGATATTCAATGGAAATTTCTTAAATTGATGATGGGGCAAGATTATGGAACATTGGCACATACATATGTAATGGAATTCCAAGATCATTATATATGTTTGCATATGTTTATGGCAATGTTCCACCAAGTCCCCTGGAGGTGGGAGCGAGGGGACGAGGGAGCGCGGGAGCGGCCTATGCAAAAGCTCCCTACCAATTTTCAGGAAACGTGGGGGGACGTCGGAGTCATAAAAATTATAAAATTTAATATTTAAAATGTAACTATATTTTTGCAAGGAATGTATATACAGTCATCATACACTTGCATCATGAAAGATAAATCATAAATGATAAAATTACAAATCGATGAATGATGAATCATATAATTAAAACAAATTTAAAAGTTAAAAGTTAAAACATACATCATACAATCATGCATGTAAGTTTGTAAGTTTGTAACTATATAATCATTAATGTAACTACTAACAATGTACAATGAAAATAAAGTTTAAGATATCATATGACATACTATATCAAGATTCAAAATAGAGTTTAAACTGAAGTTTACAACTCAAGTCTGAAACATAAAACTTAAACGCAAATAAGTTATGTCTGAAACATAAAACATAAAACATAACATATGAATATCAAATGATATCATCATATTGATAAATGAGCATAAATGCTCAAGTTAATGCCCCACTAGTCTCTGCATCCAACTTCTGCACGAATATATCAAGATCAACCATGTCACCATCTGAATCAGAATCACTTGGATTCTAAAATATGCTAAGTGGCACATCAACTTTTAACACGAAACCATAAACTAAAAGGGGCGGTGAGGGGACATGAGGGGGCGTGAGGGAAACATCCCCTAGAAGTCCCCAAGACCCCGGAGTGCGAGGGGGCGAGGAATCTAGACCCCTAGGTGGGGGGCGAGACCCCATGTAACACTGGTTTATGGAGGTGGTGGAGCAAAAAAGAGCTCAAATAGAGCTGAAATTTTTCACATAAAAAGGACTGTGGGCTTGACTAATGGTTCCATTTAAAAAAGGATATCTAGACAGAGAATAAGTGTAGCATGCAAACATGCATTGAAAATCCATCTGAGTTTGCATTGTATTACTTATGATGGATTCAAATTTAGGTTTCAAAATGCCAGGTTATGGCATGATTTTGTCGAGAAACCCTTAGTTGGATTCTCATGTTGGTTTAATTTATATTTTAAGTTTGTTTTGCAATATTTGGGTGATAGTAACTCATGAACTAGGTTACCAATGTGTAACAATCATATTTCAAGAATAAAGTTGTGATTTTTTTATATTATTATTATTATCTATTAGCTACGAGTATTGACACCTAATGCATGGAATTTTGACATCTTGATAGCATGGATAATTTTGAAAATGTTTCTAGTAATGTTAACATAATAACTATCATTACGTGTCTTCACTTTTGTCACCATAATAGAACTGTGATATGGACTCATCACACAACTTCATATGCTATGTCCCAACAAGTTCAAACTGGTTGAACCTACCTCATAGTGTGGTTATTAAGGACAAGTTGCTTGATATATAACTCGATAGCATAGACCACGTTGCAGTTCTAAAAAGAATCCTCAAGTGTCAAAAAAACTTCACAATATGTTCTACTATAAAGCCTTTTGGGATACCAGAAATAATATATGTATCATTGATGACTTTTAAAGTATGACAAGATCCAGAGGGAAAGGAAATCAATGGAAGAGTGATCCACCAATGAGAACCTAGAATTTAGCATGAGATGAGTTAGAGTCTAGGAAATTGAAACCCTATAATTTTAATTAGTGATGAAGGACATCACATAGGTAATTATATTTTCATGTAGAATAATCTGTTAATTCAAATTTAAACTACATAATATGAAAGGCAAACCATAAATTTTTCCACGTAAGTTCAAACAACCTATAAAAATGGAAAACCTTTTTTTTCCATGGGAAATAATTTACCTTTCCTTTTTCAAGGCAATCTAAATCACAAAAAATATGAACTATACTGCACACATTCTTGGATAATGTGAAAGTGGAAAAGGAATACCCTACACAGTGATGCACACATGTACATTTGAACACTAATAGATTTTTGTAGTTGAAATGCAATGCTTGTTTTCATTTAAATGTAGGGTTTTTAAGGAGAAATAATGGCTGCCAAATTAATAAGCGTTTCTTTGGGAAAAATTTAAATCTTGTATTGGGTGATGAAGATAACAGAGGGTATTGAATCTTGATCAGACACTAGAGAGACAACCTACATAGCCAACTGACAACCCAATAATCTGCCTAAAAACCAAATAGAGCTGTCCTACCTATAGGAGTGGGTGAGGCTCGTAATAAGAACTGCTATTTTATAAGAGTCATGAGGGACAATGTTGTTCTGGCAAGAGATGAGGACAACCACGAGGTCAATGTCATTTGCAGAATGGGAGAACGCCGAGGGCTTAGCTTTGCCGAAAGGGCAAAGGCCGTTGTCGGCGCAAGATCTGAGGGCAAATGCAGACAATGCTGTCCCCAAAGAGCTTGTTAGCGACCCAGATGAATGTTGTCGGCAGTGCCTCGTGGCTAATGCTTTAGGCTTAATGCCGCCTGCAAGAGTCAGGCGAATAGCTGGCAGCAAATGCCGTTTCTTTATAAGAATGAAAGGGGCGCAAAATCCGAGACAGGCTGGTATCCGCAGAGCGAGGCAAATGCACGCGTGACGACGTTAACAAAAGAGCGACATACACATTTTGAACACTAAAGATTTTTGTAGTTGAAATGCAATGCTTGTTTTCATTTAAATGTAGGGTTTTTAAAGCAGGGAGAAATAATGGCTGCCAAATTAATAAGCGTTTCTTTGGGAAAAATTTAAATCTTGTATTGGGTGATGAAGACAATAGAGGGTATTGAATCTTGATTCTTGACATCTAGAGAGAACCCTACAGCCTAACACAATCCAATGGAATTGACCAAAAAAACCCAAATAGAGTCAGCCCTACTATAGGAGGAAGGGCCTGCAGTAAGAACTTACCATTTTGCAAGAGTCAAGACGGAAGGCTGTTCGCTAAGAATGAGGCGACCACCGGACAATGAGGAAAATGGCTGTTTCTAAAAGAATGGCTAGAATGTCAAGAGGAGAATGCTTGTAGTCACAGAAGAGCAAGAGATGAATTGCGGGCGTGATATCAAACGTAGCTATTGCGACAAATACGAAACATTTTTATGTAGCGCGCATATAAGTTTCGAATTTTTATGTAGGGCCCATATAAGTTTGGTATTTTTATGTAGCGCGAAAATAACTGTCGCTATACCGACGGCAGAAAAGGCGTCGCTATTAGGACGGTACCTCCAAACGTCGCAATGGCGACATCTAGACATTGTGTCGCAGTTGCGACGTTTAGAGTCGTCTCAATAGCGACGCTTTGGGCCATGGTGTCGCAATTGCGACGTCTTCCTTTAAACGTTGAAATTGCGACACTTGTTTAAGTGTCGGTATTGCGACACTTTTCTATAGACGTCGGTATAGCGACGGTTTCGGGCGGGATGGAAAAAATTTGGGAAAATTTCCGACATTTGGTCAAAAGCGTCGGAAACAGGTGTCGGAATTTCCGCCAAATGTAGTAGTGACATGGTATTTTCTCCAGAGATAGCTAGGCTTTCCGCTCCACTTTCAGGAACCATAGAACTATTACACCCATCAATAACAGTGCTACCTTCGAGCTTGTATAGAGTTCCAGTCTGAACTCCCCGCATTAGTACCAGTGCTCCCCGAACCATCTTGCAGGAATCTTTCTCGAACACTGTTTTTTACACCTGCATCATCCATCTTGCTTACAGAAATCAAATTTCTAGCCAATGCAGGATTATGCAGAACACCAGGAAGTGTTCTAATCCTTCCACCTTGCAGCTTCAGCTTGACCTTTCCACGTCCGATGATTCTAGCCCTCCTATCATCCCCTAGGAAGACATCACCACCATCATATTTCTCATACTCGCAGAACCACTCCCTATGGGGAGTGAAGTGAAAGGATGCACCTAAGTCAATCAACCATGACTCATGATCTACATGTGTACTTGAAGAAGAAGCCAAATACACATCCCCACCTTCATCCAAGGTGGTTTTTGCCTCTGCAGAAGGAGCATCATCGGATCCCTTTCCTTTCTCAGGAGCTTTAGTTCTGCACTCCTTTTTGTAGTGCCCCTCCTTTCCACATTTACAGCATACCTTTACAAACTTTCCAGGAGATTTAGATCTCCCTCTAGATTTGGATCTCCCACTCAAAACCTTATTCTTGTTTCTATTTTGGGACCTTCCTCGTACAAATAAGGCATCTCCATTCTGGCCCTCCATATTTCTCCATCTCATTTCCTCCGACAGCGAGGCTGAGACAATGTCATCAAAATTCAAGGTAGTTGTATTGCTACCTATTATAATGTTGTTGTCCCACGAATGCGGTGACACAATAAGGCGATGCACTTATCTTCATCGAGATTTTAATATCAACGAAGACAAGCGACTTACCCGCAAATATTGAAGGCGTTAGGATGCTCTGTCACCGACTCTCCATCCTTCATCCTCGGGTTATACAACTTTTTTCCACAGGAACAACTTATTCATCAAAGACTTAGATTGGTACAAAGTCCCTAGCTTGTCCCACAAGGTCTTTGTCGTAGCTTCCCCAGATACATTCAACAATACTGAATCTGAGACACACAACCATATTGTGCTCTTAGCCTTCCGATCCAGTTTCTTCCAGTCTTCATCGACATTACCATTGGTTTAGTACAGGATCTACCGCGATCCATGATCTTTATCCACAGCGGATCCTCCATCTTGAGCTTCCTGACTCAAAACTACGGCCATTAAATTTCTCTCTCTCTATCTTTCAGCCATTTCATGTCTTCTTTCCGCAAGAAGTAGTCATGATCTCCCACTTGGAACGGTCTACCTCAGGCAGGAGCAAAAAACCTTCGCCTTCAACAGCGTCCCCTTGAAGCGAGAGCCGAAAGCGACATCAGATGGTTCAGATACCAAATGAAGGTTTTAACCCTGAACAGAAATTGTCTACACATGAATCTTATAACAGAAAATAAACAATAGCGAGAGCATAAAACATAAAACAGATAAACACAGAGATTTTCCCCTGGATCCCAAATTGGGACGAACAGCTTGATTTTTCATTATATTCCTTTTAGTGTTACAACACATATATATACATGCCGAAGCATACATAAACCCCAATCCATTAACCCTGGATTAGAACATAACCGTAGTTCCCTTGACCGGATCTACAAAATACCAGGGGCCGAAAACCATCAAACCCCAAAACCATGTGCAAAACCATGCACAAAACCATGGGCGGATTCGCCTATGAGTGGGTCCGCACAAAAAAATTTTTTTGGCTGGAGCGCTGCCCTGGACCCCAACGGTGGGGACTGCTTCGCCCCTCGTGACCCCCCAGCTACGCCCGATGCAACATACAGCGCGTGGGGCCAATCGTGGAAAGAATATAACACATACCCAACACTGTGCAATTTACCCTTCAAAAACTGGAATGATTCAAAACAAAATGGTACGGAGTCACCTTGTAGAATTTGATCATGTGTGCCAGCTTCCATGTCCTCATCTGCAACTTGACAATCAATGGCTTTCGGGGATTTCAAACCTGAATATGAGAAATCTTGAACAAAGTTTTCATTGCGCTCAAGATGGTCCAAATCAAGACTTGTTGACAATTGATTTTTGATTGTATGGAAGTTGTCTCTGATGAACTGAAACGAATCAAAACAAAAAGGCAAAGATCCTTCACTTACTTTAAAATTTTCTGCACTTTCCTCATCATTGTCATAGCTGATATGTATTGGTTGATCACTGTACTTGAGCTGCTAAAAGTGAACTTCCTTCTCGCACAAACTAGTTGTTGATTTGTCTGCAAGATTAGCTTCTGTTTGGAGAACACAATCATCATCATACTGATCAAACTGAGGCAAATCATTAGTATAAAACATATCATCAAGCATACATGTCAGATCAACAGCTCTCTCTTCTTCAAGATGATCTATAAAGCAATCACTATGACAACTGGAGTAAGAAAAAAAATGTTTTGGATCAGCAACTTGTTCTTCTTCAATCAGAAAGTCATGGGCTTGAAAATTATACTCATTCCTTGTGGTGTTCTTTTGCATCATCTCTTCCACTGCACTTACCACCATGTCAAGCTTTACCTCTAGAGATATCGATTTCTCTGGATCTATGTTTTTCATCTCTTCTTCCTTCAAACTTTCCCTTCGGATCAGCAAATGAGCCTCTATATTTACTGTACTGTTCTGCATCTCTTGAAGTGTTGCAATATTCTTTTCTCTCAGCTGAAACTCCATTTCTGGATCAAAGGCACCCGGGTAGTGCAAGAGAGCAGATCTAGGAGAAGGTCTTATATCAGCTGGCATAGAAAAATATACTTTGTTAAATCTGGCAGAAAATTGTTGTACTGTCTCCCCTGGCAGTCTTTTCAGCTGGTTATACTCTTCTATAATAAGGAAAGGATTATGTCCGATCACACACCTGTCAAGGAAAACTTTGACGAACTGTTGGAAATCTGAGATGCTCGCATCAGGAAAGGTTTTGAACCAACTCTTCACTTGGCCTTGAAAAGAAAGAGGAAAAATCCTAATACTAACATCTTCGTCATCAACTTCAAATAGGTCAAGAAAAGACTCAAAATTCAGAACATGTCTCTCAGGAGTGATGTTTTCACGTTCACCGTTAAATCTTGGTAGATATAGATCATGATTTTTAGGGAAAGCATGGGATATAGGAGGTAAAATCAGAGGTTTGTATCGATCTGGAATTTTACAAGGTATAGGGGTATGTACAAATGCTGCAGAATCAATATTGGTCTCTTGAGGTTCATCAGTTTGAAGACGGTCATCACAAGAAGAAAGGTCTTGATCAAGCTCAAAAGCATGCAACTCTTTGGTATTTACAATCTTCAAAGGGAAGGAATCAAATGCCGGCCGAGGATCTTTTCTCAAATACAATATACTTTGCAAAGCCTCCTTGACATTCTCGGGAAAAGAGAAGAAATAATTTATGAAAAAGAAAAAAATGTCTTGGATGAAGTTCCAACTTGAATACCTGATCTTTCCATATTGTCCTTTCATGTTTCTGCTAATCAGGTTCATCCTCCAGTGGAGTCCTTGGATCTGATCTCAAAACTGATTTAGAGTTTCCAGGTGAATTATTTTAGCCTTGCGGTGTCTGATCATTGTCCGCCATCAACCATCAGATCTAAATTGATACATATACTAGGGCAATTCACAAGCTAGATGTTACGTTTACAAACTAGACCGGAGATTGACTGAAGCAGCGTTTATCTACTATGCACTCGCAGAGCAAGATCAGTTCAAAGGATAGCTGGCATAACTTAAATCTTTGTCTGTAGCTTATAAAAAAAATAACACCCACAAGAAAACCATTTTCTTCCCTAGTATGGTCGCCACTATGTTATTGCCTAAATCTACCTTAGGTTGAAGGAAGGCGAGATTCAGGGTAACACCAAACCACGCTCATTCTGGTAGCTAGCCCTACCAGAACAAGAGAGGGCTCTCTCCGGGTCAATTTCAGGAAAAGTGTATCAATATGGCTTGATATGACTGAAATGAAAGTTAATTTTAGGCTAGGTATATAAATCAAGGAGTTTCGAATGATTTTTCAGGGTTTTTTGTTGGAAAAAGGGAAAGGCAATTTTTGGGCTTGGGCATGAGGGGCTTCTAAATTCTTGAGAAAATTTTGAAAGTAGGGAGGGATGTTAGGAAGCATGGGAAAGTGGAATTTCAGAGATTGAGTGAGGGGAAGGGGTCCAAAAGGGAAAAACACAGGCCTAGCCTAGAAAATTGCCAAGTTGTAGCAAGAAACTAGAGTTTGTGCGAAAATGAGGAATTTGGGGGATCTCAATGATGGGAAGTGTTTAATAATGTACATTAAGGATAGGGGAAGGTGTATGAACATCAGGATACAATTTTTTCTAATGATTTGACCATCCAAGAGAAATTACCTCCAAAACCCTAGGAGAGGGAAATGAACCTTACCTAGGCACAACTGAAGCATGAACAAGCTGTAAAATGACCCTTTGGAACTTGACATGATGATAAAAACCTCTGAATGATGGTACACTCAGCTGAATGGTGACATGGACCGACATTTGGACAACTTTGACAAGAGTAAAAGCAAACCCTAGACCTAATACCTAGTGACCAAATTTTGCTTGAAGACTCACAGAAATGACAAAATTTGACCTTGACACCTTAAAATCACCTTGTAAGAGCATGTTTGATCACTGGGGGAAGGCTGCAAAGTCTGACACTAACACAACCTACATTTCTAGCTACATACCCAGTCCAACACAATCCTCAGCCTATCATGAATCCTCAAATGCCATCTCAACCCAATCCTAATCCGAACAATAGGCCAGTTCAACTAATTCATATGGTTGAAAACCCAAATTCTGAAACTAAACTAAAGTAATGCAATGAACTTAGGTTGAGATTAGGACGTGTTATTTCACCAAAATAAGATGCAACCCTGCCACAACTTGAACTTGAAATTCTGATAGCACCTAGGCAAACAACTATGACTAAAATAGAGGTAAAATAGGAAAGGGACACAGTTGGCCAAAGGAATCCTGAAAACCTTAGTATTCCCCCCCCCCTCCATTCCCTAAAATATTAACATTTCCTAAACCAATACTCTCTTCAGATTTTTCTCTCCTCAGGGAATTAAAAAATCTTTGCATTAAAATTCCTCTTTTGCAGGCTATACAAGACATTCCTATCTATGCCAAGACAATTAAAGAGCTGTGCGGAAAGAAATAGGTGAGGAAAGAAAAAACTATACCCATTGTTCATGTGGTAGGGGCACTATCAGACTTAATTTTGGGTAGATAAATGCCCGTAAAATATGAGGATCTAGGGAACCCAATAGTAACTATAAAAATCACTGGCCACTCCTTTTCAAACACATTGGTTGACTTAGGGGAAGCCAAAAAAATCTTAACTACAGAAACCTACAAGAAGTTAGGCGTAACAGCGTTATAACCCACGTCTACCTTGCTGGAACTTGCTGATATATTTGTTATCAACCCAAATGGAATATTACAAGACATCCTGGTTTCTGTGGACTCATGGGAGTATCTGGCTAACTTTTATTTATTAACCCAAAAATTAGGATGGATGGACATCCCCTGATACTAAGTTGACCTTGGTTAGCAACAACCGATTCTTACATAGGTTTTTGGATAGGCAACATGACCATTGCTAGAGGTGATGCCATAAAAAATATTGTAATTTACCCACCTGCCAAACCAAGTCTACCCATTGTAAATATTCACAGGCATTCACATACATACTGGGAACAAAACATCCGTTCACCACTGACAATAGTTGAAGCTCTTGAATTCAAAGACCAAACTGAAGATGATGTAATCAATAACTTCATGAATCAGCCATCTGCGTCTGAAGACCTAAAATGGAAAATGTTAAAAGAAGTTCTTGATGATGAAGCACAAGAAGACCCCTTGGCATACATTGATAATCAACACATACCCATGACTACTATTCGCAACAACATACCAATCAAAATTGAGCCAGGAAAGGTTTAAAATGTCAATGGTATTCTGGATAGTAATCAACAACAAAATCTCATTAATGTTTTACAGAAATATCAAGGAGCATTTCCTTGGGACTACCCATACATGAAGGGTATAGATCCTCAACTACTTATACTGATAAGGAGGCTTGACCTATTAGGAAACCTAAACGGAGGCTGAACCCGCATCTAAAAGACATTGTAAAGGATGAGTTGCAAAATATGCATAATGTAAACTTCATTTATCCTATCTCATACATCAAATGGGTCTCTCCTTTAGTAGTCATGCCTAAGAAGAATGGGAAGTGGATAGTCTATGTGGATTACAGAGAACTGAATAAATAAAAAAATAAAGACCACTTCCCCCTCCCTTTTATTGACCAAGTCCTTGATACATTGGTAGGAAAGTGGTTCTTTTCCTTCCTTGATGGGTTCAACAGTTACAATCAAATCCATATAGCCCTCGAAGACCAGGATAAACAACCTTTACCTGCCCATGGGGTACATTTTCCTATAGGGTATTACCATTGGGATTGTGTAATGCCCCAACAACATTTCAAAGAGCCATACTCAACATTTTTTCTGATTTGATAAATGAAGGAATTGAAATTTACATGGATGACTTTACCCCATATGGAGATGATTTTTATCAAGCACTGGAAATATTAGAAAAAGTATTGGAACGATGTATTGCTACCAGATTGTGTTTAAGCAATGAAAAATGTCACATGATGACGACCAAAGGAGTAATCCTAGGACACTACATCTTTGCAACTGGAATATAGGTAGATTTGGCAAAGATAGAGGTAATCCTTTTATTAGCCACACCTTGTACGCAGACAGAGGTACGTAGTTTCCTTGGATATGCAGGGTACTATCGAAGGTTTATAAATAATTTCTCACAAATCGTCGTGCCCTTGTATGCATTAGCTGGAAAGTTTGAATTCCATTGGTCTGATGAATGTGAAATTTCTTTTTTAGATTTAGAGAAACTAGTTTCGATAGCACCCATCTTACACGGCCCTAACAGGGAGCTTCCCTTTCACATTTCCTCAGATGCGTCCGACACAGCGATAGGGGCAGTTCTCGGTCAAGAAGAAGATAAAAATCCCTATGATATTTATTATATTAGCAAAAATCTCACTCCTGCTAAATTAAACTATAGAGTGACTAAAAAGGAGTTCTTGGCTCTCATTTATGCTATCAATAAATTTAGGCATTATATAATTGGCTATCAAGTATTCCTGTATACTGATCACTCTGTCATTATATATCTAGCTAATAAACTTATTACATATGGGAGAGTGACTCGTTGGTTGTTGCTTTTATAGGAGTTCGACATAACTATCAAAGACTATCCATGGAAGGAGAATGTAGTTGCAGATTTCCTGTCTAGAGTCCCAAAGTCAAATGACACACTAGCAGTGTACGATTAGTTCCCCAACAAACATCTCTTAGTTGTAGCAGTAAAAACACCATGGTATGTAGATGTAGTGAACTACCTAGCAGTAGGGAAGCTGCTAAGATGCTTGACATCAAAGGAATGGAAGATAATTTTTCAGCACAGTGCTAGATTATCATGGATCGGTGGATATATTTTTCATATAGAAGTTGATATGCACATATGTAGATGCATCCGAGAAGACAAGATTTATGACATCCTACGAGCCTGTCATGACGAACCATGTGGAGGCCATTTTTCAGACTGCAGGACAGGGTACAAGGTATTGAAAATGGGTTACTATTGGCCTACAATTTTTAAAGATGCCAAGAAATATGTCCAAGCCTACGATAGTTGCCAAAGAATGGGCCGCCCGGTCCAAGCTGAAGAAATGTCATTACAACCACAATTGGTAGTGGAACCTTTCGAACGGTGGGCACTGAACTTTGTTGGACCGTTCAACCCGCCCTCAAACTAGAACATTTACCTACTGGTTGCCACAGATTACGTAAAGAAGTGGGTAGAAACAATGGCTTTATCAAGAGCTACGGAGGAATCCGTGATCAATTTTATTTTTGAGATATTTGTGCGATATGGCTTACCTCAAGAAGTAATAACTATTGGGGGGTGGGGGGGGGGGGGGGGAGCACAGTTTGTGGGAAATAAAATTATGGCCACTCCAAAGAATCACCATATCATCCATAGAGTCACATCTCCTTACCACTCGTAGGAAAATGGTCATGTTGAAAGCACCAACAAAATCCTTGAGGCAATTGTCACTAAAATAGTCACAACACATAGTCGGGATTGGGATACTAGACTACCAGATGCCTTGTGGGCTTACTTCAGAACATGGAAAAACACCAATGCATATTCTTCGTACCATATGGTATTTGGAAGAGAACCAATTTTTCCTATCGAATTCAAAATAAAGACTCTAAGGAAAACCCAGGACGTGGGGTTGGATTTGATGAAGGCCCAAATTAGAAGATTCCAACAAATAAATGAATTGGATGAAACAATTATACTTTATCTGCAACACATTGCAATTATTAAAAAACAACGAGCTAAATGGCATGACAACCTCATAAAAAAGAATACATTCCAGAAAGGATATTGGGCACTTCTCTACGAATCCATATTGCAATACTTCCTAGGTAAGTTACAAAAAAGGTGGCCCAGTCGATATGAAATTCAGGAAGTACACAGCAATGGTACTCTCACCTTGACTACCATAGACATGTCTGGTTCCACCTTCTGAGTCAATGGACATTGAGTGTGCCTTTATCACAAACCACTTACAAGGGATTATTTCTACCAACAGGTACGTGACGATCCCACCATCCAAATTTTACCTACAGGGGTGCTGGACCCACAGCTTTAAGTTCATAAAATATTGTTACTTCCTCTTGTAAATATTGTATATATTTCTCCTGCAATTTATAGTTTTCTCATTTTTTGTACATTCTTTATACTCAACTGTATTCTTTTCCTTTATCATTTCTTTTGCATGCTTATTTTTGTTGTTCAAACCTTTGAACGACTATTGTTCAATCGGATTGAACAACCGTTTGTTTGCGTGTTTATTTTTTCTATTCAAACCTTTGAACGACTACTGCTAAATCCAATTGAACAACTATTGTTCAATCGGATTGAATAACTAAGTGTTTGCGTGTTTATTTTTGTTGTTAAAACCTTTTAACAGTTGTTGTTCAATCCGATTGAACAACTGATGTTCAATCAAATGGAACAATTGATTTTTTTTTCCCTTTTCTAAGCATGTTTTTTTCTTTCTTTTTGATGATCTCTTTTTGAATATCCACTCCTCATTACACACCCTCACCATAAAAATCATTTTCGAACAGGAATTGGCACCTAAAAAGGACAAAAGTAGTGATACTACTAATATGATGATCCTTTGAAACTTTGATGGAAATCTCTACTCCGAAAGCTGACATGTTTTATCTATGAAATGAAGGGATAGACATCACCTGTTCAAAAATATTATCGCATAACTCATTTATAGTCTTATTATGGTATATCTTTCTACACTCTCGAGTATTATCTTCCCTTGAAAAAAGTATATAGGAATAAGGAGTATTAATTGTGTTGGAATTCCTTTTACTTCTCACACCATCCCTAACTCTTAAGGATTTAATGAGCCTCCCTTCATGTATAAAGAATATGAAAATATTATGTTTATATGAAAAATTTTAAGAGAGAATAGGGGTTCTCATCACGAGCCAACCTACCATGATCATAAGGATTTAACAGGTGACATGCCCACAATGGCCAATACACCACGTTAATGACCTTCTCGACAAATCAAACTGCTTGAAGGACAGGAGGTCTCATCATGAGGCAGCCTAATCACTCTGTTACAATTCTAGTGAGTGGCACTGTGACCATCTGAGCACCACACCAACACAGTGGTCTCTCCATAAAACAAGAAAAATGCCTACCTTTTAAAAAGAAAGAAACATTATATGCAAATTTTTAAGAGAGAATATGGGGTCCCATCACCAGCCAGCCTACCATGATCATAAGGGTTTAACAAGTGGCATGCCCACAATGGCCAACACACCAAGGTAGTGACCTTATCGACAACTCAAACTGCTTGAAGGACAAGAGGTCTCATCACGAGCCGACCTGATCACTCTGTTAAAACCCTAGTGAGTGGCACCTTGACTACCTAGCCACCACACTAGCATGGTGATCTCTCTATAAATTTGGAAAAATATCTACTTTTACATAGAGGATTCTGGCTCATTTCTGGGTTAAAATAGCAACCCTGTCGAGGCTATGAATGCCTGTTGGCAGCAGTGGCTCTGCTTGTGGTATGGGAGCATGTTTTTAACAATAGCCAATTACTTTTATATGCCTTATTCCTATTTAATCCATTTCCAAGATAAATGTACTACTCGAATAAATGTTAACACTATCTACCCGCATAATTAAATATGAATGAATTATCTTTCCATGTTTGAATTAAGGGATGATGCAACCAATCATAATCCATCACTATCATGCTTCCGTCATGCTACACCATCAAAATAAGGACATCCTATCATAATAATTTCTATACCGTTTTTCTCCCCTCTTCATTCATTTCCACCTGATGCACACTTGTGATAATTTCTAATTCTGACCTTTGCATTGCATTCATTCATGATAGCTGCAATCTCTCCTCTTTGCTTGAGCTCCAAGGCCACAGATGCCCTTATCTCATACAACTATGATTAATGATTTCTGACCTTTCCATTGTATGCATTCATGATTGCTGCAATATCTCTTGTACTTAAGGATGTGGACACCCTTCTCCCGAGAGAGGGGGTGTAAATATCCATAATGAATAATCATGTGAATTCCCCACACAACTTCCTTTGGATATGCTGATTGGACTAAAATATCATTGCATTTATGATATGAGGTTACATGCATTTATGAAATAAGGTTGAAATTTTTTTCTCTCGCATGCAGTTTTTGTTTTAACCAACAAGGCAGAAGAAACATAGACAGAAGGAGAAATTAGTTTAGATAAAACATCATCCATGGGAGAGAATTCTCTCCAAAATGAACCAAAAACTTTCCAAATCTCAGAAGCAGATTACACCATTCTCCAACAAGTTGGCTGGTTTCCATATCTACATAGACTACAATGGATTGACATAGAAATAACAGTTGAATTACTGGAAAACCTGCGGGAGGGACATACCAAACTTAGAGGAAGGATTATACCGGTCGCAGAGGATATCATCACTGAGGTCTTTGGACTACAAACAGAAGGAGAAATATGGACCGAAAAACATGTTCTCCTACAAGAAGCAATCTCAGTATACCAACACCAAGGTGAACCTTTAGAGCGAAATGGGAAGGGGATCAACCCCGCGTCCTTACAACAACCTTGGCAAGAATTGGCGATGTCATACAAAGTTACATCACAGGAGATGGATGCCAGGATGTGGTAAGACCCTGCCAACTTAAACTATTAGCTATTCTCAAATGAAAAATTTTAGTTAATCTTCCTTCTTTCTTGAATATTGTATTACACGATACTGCTTTTCGAATTAGAATAGCCAAAAACCCCCAAGAAGTCGTCAACCACCATGGCTTGATTAAATTAATAATCATTCACAAGCTAGGAAAACAACAAAAATCTTGGGACAACTATGTTAATCCTTCCTTGCATGCCCCTGAGGAAAACCCTGTCATAATAGGAATTGAACTTCCCAGAATAAACATACCTAGGAGAGCAAGAGGAAAAAGGGCCGATGTTTCGACCTTAGAACCAGGGAAACGAGGATGGTCCAAAAGGCCGCAATTACGGCAAGACACCTCTGCATTACCAGATGAGGCGGGACCATACCATACACTACCTTCAAGCCCTCAAAATATGCCCTTAAATACTATGAAGAAGAAATGGCTCAAGTTCTGGAGCAAATGAGGGCATGTCATGAAATTAGAAGCCCATATGAACAAGCAGAGTGGCAGAGGGACCTGTTGGATCAATCTTCCACTTCTAGTAGCTCTGGCCACACTAAAGTATTACCCCACCATGATTAATTACAAGATTTAAGGGTTTTATCTCCCCGTGATAGTGAACGAGTGAGTAGGGAAGACTGGACAAAAGGGATGTCTGAATTTGGAAATCAGTCGGGAGACACCATTCCATTAGGAAAAAATGCAAGCATGGAGACAATTCCCCTAACACCTAAATGGAACATTATCTTACCCAGTCGTGATGTTAATATAGAAATAAAATCTCAAGCGCAGGAAGGAAATATTATCACCGATAACCTTAGAACTGGCACCACCATTCCTAAAACCGAAGCCACTGCTCCTCCTTCCCCTGCGAAAACCTTGCTAGAAGAGAAATGAACTGAAAAGAAGTTAAGAAAAATGAGTAGGACTTGCAAGAGGTTGATAGATATGATAACATATCTAAAGAAATAGTTGAAGGAAGCAATCAAGGCTCAGAAACCTAAGAAGGAATTGGCTACCATGGAAACCCAAATAGAGTTTGTTACCCAAATGGTAGAAACTACTAAAATTTATATACAGGCTGACCTAGTGGACACTATTTAAGCTTCTATGGAAAATAATCTAGAACCGATAGAAGATAAGGAAACTCAAACAGAGATGATACTTGCCTACACTCCCTTATTAGAAAAGGCTACCAATATGAAATTGCATAACGAATTAATTCAAGTTTTGCATGAATTGGCCTAGTGTAGAAAGGAAGTACTACCCTCACAGGAACATCAGGCACTATTGAAGAAATTTAAAGACCTCTCTGCAACTGAGGATGAAACCTTTTCCCAACTCAGGGAATAAAGGACGAAATTAAAGAAAGAAGAGGATTAGGTGGAACAAACTAAGAAGAAAACCAGTATGGTTTTCTTTCTTTATTCTGATGTACTAACTTGCAAGGTACCAGCCACCAAATATGCTCTATTCTTAGTAGAACGATATTTATTGTTGAAATTCAAGGCTATCGGGGGAGGGAAGCCCACCACTTTTAAAATTGTTGAGGAATTCCAACCACTTTTAAAATTGTTGAGGAGTTTTTCCAGTGCTGCAATGAGTAGGATGAGCAGGTCCAATGTATTTTGTGTGAATTATATTTACACAATTTATTTCTAGAGGAGGACAGGGAAAATAATCCCAAACCCTTCAAATGGGACGTTTAGTTCTAGGCCTTCCTATATTTTTCCAAGAACCAGAATCGGTGTGATAAATCCTACAACACCTTTCAGAAGAGATAGCATGACCTAGACCTATGGGTCAGGGGGGAACCTACTAAACCCCTGTACCTGTTCACCTAGCATAAGAAATCCACGCAGAGGAAAGGAGTGATATCCAAACTGGGGCCTATCCTTAAGGATATAGTGCAGCATGGGCAGACTTACTTCCAGGACATTCAAGAAGAAACATTGGCAACAACCAACAGAGATGGTTGGCCTCTACAAACAATGTGAAGAACATAGAGCCATTTGGATACAGGAACTTCAAAGCTACTACTTCTAGGTTCCTTCTATACAACAACCCAATCTTGAACATGGGGCCTAGATGGACAGGGTGCAGATATAGGTTCCCCCTCATCTGGTACCCCCTTAAGGACTATCATCATGATTATGAGTTGCCAGAGGGGCACACGAGCTTAACCTTTCCAAAGATCAGACAGAGAAATGGCTTCAAACTCTACAAAGAGGAGGTATACCCTACATATTCTCTAACCCAACTACACCTCAACCATTTATTTCCATGAGGACCTGCAAAAAGGTAAGCAGGGGAGTATGTTGGGCCAAGAAGAAGGTACGTTCACCCCATATTTACCATGATTTTTTATGTACTTTTATGTATTTTCCCATCATCTTCGCAATCAATTAAATGGAAATAATGTAAATTCAAGGTATATTGAACTAATGATAGAAGGAATGTTTAATAATGTAATAATTGACTTGTCATATCTTTATTGATAGGGAAGCAAGGCAGCTGAACTGCGGATGACCAAAATATAGCTGATAAGGGAGGCAAACGATATTATAATGGCTCCTATGGATTACCGGAAGATGGAGAGGCACATCCATGCTTGGAGTACTCAAATGACAACCACGAAGTAACAGGATTCAGTATGGAAAGGATCCGTTACTACTTTTGAATCGCCTTGAAAAGGCCGAAGATGAACAAGACATAGATATATCTCTTCTCTGTAATAGATGTATCAGGACAAAATCACCAAGTTGTATTAATGTATTACTCAGCATCTTAATAAATAATTTGGCATTTTTGGAATAGAAAATCTCTGAGCCTTCCTTACTAGTAGACTTCTAGTGGCTTTGGGCCCAGCCCTGGGAGCTTCTCTACTACTTTCGTGCTATACGTTTATTTACTTAATTTGTGTTTTCAGTCTAGTGCATTTCATAAGATATCGTTTAATTGTCTAATTGTGAGAATAAGATGCTACAGCTTCCTCTTTCATTAGAATAGTTTACCATTCATGCCTTCTTGCCTAGAATAAAAGCTTTCATAATTGTTCAAATTCTTTTATACTTGTTCAATTAGTTTTAACACGTCTGCTACTCAATTCTGCATGTAGTTAAGATTGGATTTTTCTTCATCATTATGAGCATTGGTTGTTGCTTAATACAGAAAGTTGTTATTGGTTTATTAAAAGAGAATTCCATTTCAAAGTTAGAATAATTGATTGTTGTCAACTCATTAGAATTGTTGTTCAATTCATTAAGGTTGTTGTTCAATTCGTCAAGCACACTGTTCACTTGTATTTTATTCTTTCCAGCCCTGAGTAGTTACTTCTACATAGGTGTAGAATAGAGTTAGCTACCCTTGAGTAGTCAAAATCATTCTATAATTCACTTCCAAGTTGATTTGATTGAACTTAGAGAATTAGATAGTCTTCCATATGATAATTAAGAGTAGTTATCCTCTGATGTCGCTTGCATATATTGTGCTTACACTCTTGAAATAACAATAATTACCTTGGGTTGATAATTAAATGAAAAGCATTGAGGTTACCTTTAAACATTCACCTTTATGACCCAACAATACCAACAACTCCCTAAAAATTATGTGATGTGTCCCCTTTGACCACAAGAGAAATGCAGTTGATATCCCACTTGCTTGGCTGCCTTTTATTTCGAGCTGTTGGAGGGAATATTGAGGACCCATTGGCTACCTTTGGGAGTTAAGGAGGTGGAATTACTCCTAGAATCACTCATTTCTTCTACTTCTAGCTTTAATTTCAAAATATTTATCAAAAGTGCAATATCTTCGTGATTATCTTGCATTTAACCCATATTAGGAACTCTAAGTATTAAAAGCCTTAATCACCATCTAAAATAGCAACATAAGACCATAATATAATTAAATGTGAGAAAGAGAGACTAATAAGGCTAAAAAGGTGACAATTAACCTGTTGTGAAACTAGCTCCAAAAATAGAAGAAAAGAGATATCAACGCCTTAGAAATAAGCCACTTCGAGGGGGCAACCTCAAATAAATTACATGAATGAACAATTCTTGGATGATATAAATTACAAAACCTCCTTTCTATATATAGGAGTCCATGGGGCCATAATATAATCCTAGTGGGCCACAATGTAATCCTAGCCGACCTAACAATAATAATTTAAGGGCACAATAATAACAATATGGGGGTTACAGGGATACAATAATAACAATAAGGGGGTTACACTAACAACAATAAGGGACTATACTAGTAATATAGGGACCTAACATGCCCCTCTCCTTCAAAAAAGTGTTGTCCTCAATGCTTGAGTAGCTCTGGGTGCTTCTGTATAAAATTCTCATACTCCCATGTAGAATCTTCAGTGGGTAAGTTCTTCCACTTGATGAGATACTCTGAAATTGATCGATTCCGTAGCTGTCGAGTTCTTGTTTCCGTGACCGCTTCAGGTTCCAATATGACTTTTCCTTCCTCATCAAGTTCTGGCAATATTGTTTGAACTGGAATATTTTCACCTATAACCTTCTTTAAGCATGAAACATGGAAAACTGGATGTACTCGCGAAGAAGCAGGAAGCTCCAATTTGTATGCCATAGTACCAATCTTTTGCAACACCTTGTAAGGACCATAGTACTTTGGCTATAATTTATTATCCTTCTTAGCTTGCTTGAGGGACATTTGTTTGTATGGTTGTAGCCATAAAAATACCCAATCTCCTACATCAAAAATTCTCTCATTGCGATGTTGATCTGCCTGTTGTTTCATTCGATTTTGTGCCAAATTCAGGTTATCCTTTAAGAGTTGGAGAACTTCTTGTTGATGCTCGATGTGATCTTCCACTGCTTGAACCTTTGAATTTTCCCTCAAAGATGATGTGATGGATGGTGGATGATATCCATAAAGTGCCATAAATGGGGTCATTTTTGCTGCAGTATGGAAGGAAGTGTTATACCACCATTTAGCAAGAGGTAACCACTTAACCCATTGTGTTTTTTTATCAGATACAAAACAACGAAGATATCCTTCCAAACATTTATTTACTATCTCAGTTTGAGCATCAGATTGAGGATGATAAGATGAGCTATGAGCTAATTGAGTACCCAAACAAGAAAAAAACTCCCTCCAAAAATTTATAGCAAAAATGGGATCTCTGTCGTTCACAATAACCTTTGGGTTTCCATGTATCTTTTGAATTGTTTCCATAAATGTAGTAGCAACTATACTAGATTTAAATGGATGAGATAATGCACAAAAGTGTGCATAATTGGTAAGTCTATCAACTACCACCATGATGACACTATTTCCTTCGGACTTAGGTAAACCTGTGATAAAATCCATTGAAATCTCCTCCCAACGTTGGTTTGGAATGGATAAAGGTTGTAGAAGATTCAGGGTCTGAATTGTCTCAACTTTATTCTGCTAGAAAACCAAAAATTCTACCACAAAATTTTGAATATCAAATTTAAGGCCATCCCAAAAAAATTCTTTCTTCACCTTGTGGTAAGATTTTAAAAATCCTGAGTGTCCTCCTAAAGGAGAAGTGTGCAATTCCAAAAGAATCTTTTGTTTTAGTTGGGAATTCTTAAAAGATATAAGCGATATTTGCACCATAAGGAATCATTTTTCCAACTAAATGTATCAGATGTACTAGGATCTTGCTGCAAATTTTGAATGAGTGTCCACACTTCTTCATCCTTGTTTCATTCATACCTTTCTTCGGTTATCCAATCTCGTTGGATAATAGAAATGGCACAAAGCAATGCTTCCACCTCTTCATTCTTTCTTGAGAGTGCATCTACAACAACATTTAGCTTCCCTTTTTTGTAGGCTATTTCAAAGTCATAACCCAACATCTTTGTGACCCATTTTTTCTACTCTTCTAAAGATATTATTTATCCAAAAAGTTTTTAAGACTATCATGATCATTTTTTATCTTGAAGTGTCTTCCCATTAGGTAAGGTCGCCATTTCTTTAGTGCATGCAGTATTGCCAACATTCCCTTCTCATAAATAGCTTTCTGTAAATACTTTCCTTTGATTGGATGACTTTAAAAAGCAATGGGTCTTCCTTCTTGCATTAAAACACCACCAATTCCATTTCCTGAGGCATCACATTCCACAATAAAGGTTTTTGTGAAGTCTGGCATAGCTAAGAACGGTGCTAGGCACATTGCCTCTTTAAGATGTTCAAAGACATTAGTTGCTTCAGGAGTCCATGAAAATGCATCTTTCTTCAATAATGTTGTTAGAGGCGCTGCTATTATCCCATAATTTTTAACAAACTTGCGATAATACCCTGTTAACCTGAGAAATCCTCGCAACTGCTTAATGGTTGTGGGGATTTTCCATTCCTTAATGGCTTTAATTTTGTTAGGGTCTACCTTAACACCCTCGTGAGATACAATATTACCCAGATATTCCACCTTTTGTACTCCAAAGAAAAATTTGGATGTTTTTTCATACAATTTTTTCTCCTACAATAGTTTGAGCACCCTGTCAACATGTTGAACACGATCCTTCCAAGGCCTGCTGTATATTAGTATATCATCAAAAAATACTAGCACAAATTTTCTAAGGAATTGTTTGAAAATGGAATTCATTAATCCTTGAAATGTAGAAGGTGTGTTGGTAAGACCAAAAGGCATGACCAAAAATTCATAATGACCCTCATGAGTTCAAAATGCTATTTTTGGAATATCTTCAGTCTTCATTCTAATTTGATGATACCCTGAACGAACATCCAACTTGGTAAAATAAATTGCTCCATGTAATTCATCCAATAATTCATCAATCACATGAATGGGAAATTTATCTTTAATGGTGAGCTTATTCAACTCCCTATAATCTGACACATGCGCCATGATCCATCCTTATTGTGTACCAATACTACAAGAGCAGAGAAATAACTTTGACTAGGTTGAGTTATACCAACCTCTAACATTTCTGCAATCATACGTTCAATTTCGCTCTTTTGGACATAAGGATATCTATAAGGCCTGATGTTTGGAGGAACACTTCCGGGAATCAAATTAATAGCATGATCATGATCACGAATAGGTGGGAGTCCTTTGGGAGTTTCAAACACCTTGGAATGATAATCCAAGAATTTATGGAGATCTGCAGAAATAGATGATTTTGATGTTGGAACTTCTAGTGAGCATAATTATGCAATTACGCCTCGTTGTTATTTATTTAGAAGATTTGTCATGACATTAGAGCTTATTATATTTCTCAGCTTCCCTGAAATACCCCTTAATTCAACTTCCTTACCTTCTGAAAAAAATTCAAGAAAAGTTCTTGAAAATTAAAAGCTACCGTCCCCAAATATTGTAACCATTATACTCCTAGTACAACATCAGATCCTCCCATAGGAATCGAAAGCATTGGACTATGCAATACATATTCCCCCATGGTTAGCTTGATATTATGGCATTTTCCATGGAAATTTATATTTCCTCTATTTGTAACCATTACTTGACATTTTGGTGCTGGGTATAGGAAACAATTCAATTCCTTGGCTACCTTACAACGAATAAAATTATGGTTACTACCTGAATCAATCAACAATATTACCTTTTTCTTCTTGATATGTCCTTCTATCTTAAGAGTTTGAGGAGTAGTAATTCCTGCCAATGCATTACATGATATGGTATGACTCATTTCTTTCTCTTCCAAGGTTGGTTCCTGGTGTATACCCTCTTCTTTTGAAAATTCTTGTTCATTTTCTTCTTCCTCTTCACAATCTATGCAAAATAATTTCTTCTCAGCATACTTATGACCTTTAGTATATTTGCTATCACAACTGTAGCAAAGCCCTTTTGCTCTTTTTTCTTCCAATTGTTGCGGTGTCAACCTTGTAGGTTGTGGAAATATAGGAGTAGCAACACTTCCCTCTTTATAGAAGTGAGTGATAGGCTTCCTTGTCACCATAATTTTACATTCTATTTTTCTTGCCAACCTGGATGCCTTCTCCAATGAATTAGGTTCCAAAACATGAACTTCATGTTGGATGTTATCCTTTAAAGTACCTATGAGGAGATCAATCCTGTGTTCCTCTAGAATATTATTTACCCTTATATTCAATTTTTGGAAGTCCTCAATGTGGTCCCCCACTAGAAACTTTTTTTTGAGATTTATAAATTGGCTAAAGAAGGTGTTGCTCTTTGTATCCTCATAATGTGCTATCATTTCCTCCATAAAAATTGACCAAGTGACAATTTTTTTACAGGAGAAAATCCATCGGTACCATACAAATTTATTTTGTTCTAAATGTAAAGTTGTGATGCATACCTTTTGTGTGTTTTGCACATTATTGAGATCAAAATATTGCTCCATCTGTAGTATCCATGTCACAGGATCCTTTCCATCAAATTTCCTCATATATATTTTTTAGAATATGGTGGTTCTTCCTTCTAACATTAGAGTTTATGAAATCATGATTAATATTTATTTTTTTCTCATCATGAGTTTCATCTACTATATTTTCACCACAAGGAAACATTTCTTGTATCAACTTTTTCAAACCTTCCATTTCTGCTTTTAGATCCTTCTTCATGTTTTCCATTTTTCATTGATCTTAGCTTCCATGTCATCAATCTTAGATTCCATGCCATCTTCCATGCCATCCATCTTAGCTTCCATGCCATCCATGCCATTATTCAAACCATCCATCTTAGATTCCATGCCTTTATTCAAACCATCCGTCTTAGTTTCCACACCTTTCTTCAAAACTTCCATGTCATTTTTTGTTGCTCTTTGCGAGAGCGAAATTTGTTGCACTTGCTCTTGTAATTTTGATATGTAATGTTTCCATTATTCATCTTCATGAGTCATAGTAGATCCTTCTAAAGGCTTAATGGGTGCTGAATTATTTTTAGGGGCCATTTTAGAATCCAATATTGATATCTATTCTATATACAATATGCCCTCGGAATCAATTCAACTTGATTCTTAAAACAAGACTTATGCAATTTGGAAAAAAAATACACACCTTTTACTTGCTTTTGAGGAGCTCGATATTGAAATTGAATTATCTCTATAATTGTGGATCCTAAATATCTAAAATTCGGCCTTGTAGTAGCCCTCTGAAGCTTCTTTCAAATGCCACAGGTCTGATCTGATTTGGATTCTTCAAGTCAAATTTATGTCCAATCTCCCACAATGACCCAATTATGGACTAGTTTAGTAGAGAAAACTTGTACGACTTGCCACGTGTTACTGTTTCCTCCTCTGGCTCTGAAATTTATAGAAAAAAAACTACATTCTGTGTACTTTCGGTCACTTTTTACAACATTCCGATCTGATGCTCAAAGAGAGAGTTATGAAGATTTTTCCATGATTACCTCTTTGAGATGAAATTCAGAAGCCTGAAAAAGCCCCAACTTCCACAGATCATATCTCTGTCAATATTGCGAACCAAGATCTGAAATTTTGCAACACATTTCCTTAGGATTTTGGCTTTACACTAAAAATTTCATCTTTGGAACCTTCATAGAAACAAAGTTATAGAAAAAATTCCATGATGACTTGTTTAGGTTAAATTCAGGAGCGTGCAACATGACCTACCTTCCACAGATCATATCTCTGAAAATATTGTGAACCAAGCTCTAAAATATTGCGAAAATGTTCCTCAAGATTTTGGCTTTGCACTCTAAAAATTTCAGCTTTTAAACCTTCATATAAAAAAAATTTATAGCGAAAATTCCACGATGACCTGTTTGGAGCAGAGAAACACTAGAATCCCAAAGCTCTAATACCAAATGTTGTGGAACCGGCTCCAAAAATAGAAGAAAAGAGATATCAACGTGTTAGAAATAAGCCACTTCAAGGGGACAACCTCCAATACATTACATGAATGAACAATTATTGGATGATACAAATTACAAAACCTCCTTTCTATATATAGGAGTCCATGGGGTAATAATGTAATCCTAGTGGGCCACAATGTAATCCTAGCCGACCTAACAATAACAATTTAAGGGAACAATAATAACAATGTGGGGGTTACAGGGGTACAATAATAACAATAAAGGGGTTACACTAACAACAATAAGGGACTATACTAATAATCTAATGATGGAGCTCATCACCACCCCCCTACCAAATGGTTGCTCATCCTTTGAGAAACTTAGCCCCCCTTCTGCATCTCTTTCAAATATTTAATGGACCCTATGACTTCCCAAGGAAGAAGTGTGGGAGTCCCTTCAAGAGGGTAAAAGCCATCATTATTTTTTGCTTCCTCCCATTCTTTGTTCTATTCATCTTGGTCATTCCCATCACTTAGTCCCAGTAGAAAAGGTAGAATAAGTTTCAAACCAAGCCACTAAATCTTCTCGTTCTGCATGTGTTATACTCTTTCCATGACTAATAACGCGCGGAGGGGTAAGAGTGGGGAGGGGGGGGGGGGCGCGATAGCCCCCCCTTTGCATTGGGGGTAATGACGGGGTAACGGGGGGTGGTATCCCCCCTTGTCAGGGGTCCAGGGTAGCAGTTCATGCCCATGGTTTTGTGCATGGTTTTGCACATGGTTTTGGGGTATGATGGTTTTCAGCCCCTGTTATTTTTTTTAGATCTGGTGAAGGGAACTAAGGTTATTTTCTAATCCAAGGTTAATGGATTGGGGTTTATGTATGCTTCGGCATGTATATATATGTGTTGTAACACTAAAAGGAATATAATGAAATATCAAGATGGTTGTCCCGATTTGGGATCCAGGGGAAAATCTCTATGTTTATCTCTTTTATGTTTTATGCTCTCACTATTGTTTATTTTCTGTTATAAGATTCGTGTGTAGATAATTTTTGTTCAGAGTTAAAACCTACATTTGGTATCATATCAGTTTCGACTTCAAGGGGACACCTTTGCTGCCGAGGGGTTTTTTTCTCGGGCCTGAGGTAGACCCTATTCAATGGGAGATCTGTGGGATCGATTCTTACAGTGAAAGAAGATGGCGAGCAGTGGAAAGATAGAGATTGAGAAATTTAATGGTCAGAGTTTTGAGTTGTGGAAGCTCAAGATGGAGGATATGCTGGTGGATAAATATCAGTGGATCGCTGTAGATCCAGGTACTAAATGAATGATAATGTCATATGAAGACTGGAAGAAACTGGATCGAAAGGCTAAGAGAACAATACGGTTGTGTGTCTCAGATTCAGTATTGTTGAATGTATCTGGGGAAGCTATGGTAAATAATTTTTGGGAAAAACTTGGGACTTTGTACCAATCTAAGTATCTGGTGGATAAGTTTTTCATATGGAAAAAGATGTATAACCTGAGGATGAAGGATGGAGACTCTGTGACAGAGCATCTGAACGCCTTCAATACTATGGTAAGTAAGTTGTCATCTGTTGATATTAAAATCTTAGATGAAGATAAGTGCATCAGTTTGTTGTGTTCTCTACCAGACTCGTGGGACAATTTGGTTATTGCAATAGGTAGCAATACAACTACCTTGAATTTTGATGACATTGTCTCAGCCTTGCTGCTGGAGGAAATGAGACGGAGAAATATGGAGGGCCAGAATGGAGATGCCTTATCTGTACAAGGAAGGTCCCAAAATAGAAATAAGAATAAGGTTTTGAGTGGGAGATCTAAATCTAGAGCGAGATCTTAATCTCCTGGAAAGTTTGTAAAGGTATGCTAGAAATGTGGAAAGGAAGGTTACTACAAAAGGGAGTGCAGATCTAAAGCTCTTGAGAAAGAAAAGGGATCCGATGATGCTCCTGCTGCAGAGGCAAAAACCACCTCGGATGAAGTTGGGGATGTGTATTTGGCTTCTTCTTCAAATACACATGTAGATCATGAGTCATGGTTTATTGACTCAGGTGCATCCTTTCACTTCACTCCCCATCAGGAGTGGTTCTGTGAGTATGAGAAATATGATGGTGGTGATGTCTTTATAGGGGATGATAGGTAGGCCAGAATCATTGGATGTGGAAAGGTCAAGCTGAAGCTGCAAGGTGGAAGGATTAGAACACTTCCTGGTGTTCTGCATATTCCTGCATTGGCTAGAAATCTGATTTCTGTAAGCAAGATGGATGATGTAGGTGTAAAAACAATGTTCGAGAAAGATGCCTGCAAGATGGTTCGGGGAGCACTGGTATTAATGCGGGGAGTTCGGACTGGAAATCCATACAAGCTACAAGGTAGCACTTTATTGATGGGTGTAATAGTTCTATGGTTCCTGAAAGTGGAGCGAAAATCCTAGTTGTCTCTGGAGAAAAGACCATGCTATGGCATCAAAGGCTTGGACATATTGGAGAGAAGGACCTTCAGATACTACATAGAAATGGTATGGTAGAAGGTATGTCTAATTGCTCTCTGGATTTTGATTTCTGTGAACATTGTGTATATGGGAAGCAGAATCGGGTGAGTTTTCCTTCTGGTGCTAAGAGGGTGAACATGATATTAGAACTTGTGCACAATGATGTGTTTGGACCTGTGTCAGTTTCATCACTGTGAAAGTATGTGTACTATGTTTCATTCATAGATGACTTCTCAAGGAGTACATGGATATATTTCTTGAGGAAGAAATCTGAAGTCTTTGACAGATTTAAATAATTTAAGGCTTTGGTGGAAAACTAGATAGAGAAGAAGATAAAGGCACTAAGGACAGATAATGGTGGGGAGTTCTTCAAGAAGGAATTTGAAGAGTTTTGTAAGAAGTGTGGTATAACATGGCAGAAGCCTACTCCATACACACCTCAACAAAATAGAGTTGCAAAAGGAATGAATAGAACACTAATGGAAAAGGCAAGAAGCATGCTCAGTGGTACCGGGTTGGGACAAGAATTCTGGGCAGAGGTAGTGGAGACTGCATGTTATCTAGTTAACAGATCACCTTCTTCAGTGTTAGAGGATACGACTCCACATGAGGTATGGACTGGTAAGAAACCCTCTCTTTCACATCTAAGGGTATTTGGATGTGATGCATATGTACATGTTCCAAAGTAGAAAATGACCAAGTTGGATAATAAATCTGAAAGGTGCATCTTTATTGGGTATAAGGATGGTTTAAAAGGTTACAAGCTTTGGAACCCGGAAATAAGGAAGGTTTTGTATAGTCGAGATGTGGTGTTTAGAGAGGTCAAATATTTTGTTAAACATGAATTCATACCAAAGGAACTTGAGAAGATAGAGTTTGAGCTAAAGGAGTATGAATCAGACTCTACAGCAAAAGAAGATTCAGAAGGGGAAGAGCCACAAACTCCAGCTATGAGAGGATCAGTTCGGGAAAGAAGGCAACCAGAAAGGTATAGTCCATCTGCTTTTTGTTCAGGTTTTTCCTTAACTACAACTGATGATGATCCCAAAAATGTCAGGGAGGCAGTAGATTCAGAGGATGGAAAACTCTGGAAGGAGGCCATGGTTGATGAAATGGCATCCTTGCACAAAAATGAGGCATGGGATCTGGTGGAGTTGCCAGCTGGAAGGAAGCCCATCGGGAGCAAATGGGTGTTTAAGAAGAAGATGACTGTAGAAGGCAAGGTGGAGAAATACAAAGCTCGGTTGGTAGCAAAATGTTATTCCCAGGTGCCGAGAATGATTTTGGTGATATTTTTTCTCCTGTTTCCAAAATTACTTCTATTAGATTACTTTTATCTGTTGTTGTTGCATTTGATTTTGAGATAGAACAGATGGATGTGAAGACAACATTTCTTCACGGGGATCTAGAAGAGGAGATCTAAATGAAGCGACCTGAAGGCTTTATGGTGAAGGGTAATAAAGAACTGGTATGCAGGTTGAAGAAGTATTTGTATGGGTTAAACAGTCACCAAGGATGTGGTATCAGAAATTTGATAGCTATATACCGGGACTTGGCTTCACCAGAAGTAAGGAGGATCACTGTGTTTATTTTAAATTAATTGGTGACTGTGTTATTTATTTGGTCTTGTATGCGGATGATATGTTGTTGATTGGAAATGACAAAGAAATTATCCAAGATTTGAAGACCCAACTGTTCTCCAAATTCGACATGAAGGATCTTGGTGTTGCAAACTATATTTTGGGCATCGAAATTAAGAGAGATCAGGAAAAGAGGAAGCTCTAGTTAAGCCAGAGGAAGTATGTCGAGACTATATTACAGAGGTTCAATATGAAGGATAGTAAACCAATGAATGTTCTTATTCCTATAGGTGTAAAGCTGTCTGCTGAACAATGTCCCAAGACACAAGAAGAAGAGGAGGATATGTCACATGTTCCATATGCAAGTGCAGTGGGTAGCCTAATGTATGCAATGGTCTATAGTAGACCAGACATTGTACATGTAGTGGGAGTATTGAGCAGGTTTATGTCAAACCCAGGGAAGGAGCATTGGACAACAGTGAAGATGGTTTTTAGATATTTACGTGGCACTAGTGATTATGGCTTGTGCTACCAGGGAAGACCAGGATTGGAAAGAATGTTGGACATTCGCGGTTTTGTTGATGCATATTGGGCTGGAGATCAGGACCAAAGAAGATCTACAAGTGGGTATGTGTTTAGCCTACTTGGAGGCGCAATCAGTTGGATGAGTAAAAGACAGTCTGTAGTGGCTCTTTCAACTACAGAGGTAGAATACATGGCATCCACTCATGCAAGAAAGGAGGCAGTTTGGTTACAGAGATTGATGTTCAAATATGGGGTTGGTACAGAAAGCTATAAGGATAGACTGTGATAGCCAAAGTGCAATTTTCTTGGCTAAGAACCTTGCTTATCATTCAAAGACAAAGCACATTGAATTTCAATATTACTTTGTTAGAGATATGGTTGAGGCTAAAAGGATCCTGCTGGTAAAGGTGGGTACTTTGAAGAATGTTGCAGATGCATTGACGAAGTCTGTGAGCACTCAGAAGTTCTCTTGGTGTAGAGAAACAATGGGTGTTGAAGAATTGGGCCAATGACTAAGCTCTCCTGTGGCCCCTTGCGGAAAGAAAACAACAAGTGGGAGAATGTTGGGTATGTGTTATATTATTTCCACGACTAATCATGCACAGGGGGGTAAGAGGGGGGACAAAAAAAATTGGTCCTTAATTTCTGGTGGGCGGTTCGCGCCCATGGTTTTGTGCATAGTTTTGCACATGGTTTTGGGGTATGATGGTTTTCAGCCCTTGGTATTTTTTGTAGATCCGGTCAAGGGAACTACGGTTATGTTCTAATCCAGGGTTAATGGATTGAGGTTTATGTATGCTTCGACGTGTATATATATGTGTTGTAACACTAGAAGGAATATAATGAAATATCAAGCTGGTCATCCTGATTTGGGATCTAGGGGAAAATCTCTGTATTTATCTGTTTTATGTTTTATGCTCTTGCTATTGTTTATTTTCTGTTATAAGATTTGTGTGTAGATAATTTTTGTTCAGGGTTAAAACCTACAGCATGGCCCTCTTGTATAGTGGTGCCCTTTCTATATCACTTCTTAATCTCTATGTGGTGTGGTATTCCATGTTTCTGAGACTATGAGGGAGGCCATTCCATCTCCTTTGACTAGCCATTATGCATTAATCTCCCAAAAACCTAGAAAAATCATCAAAATGGGAGATGGTTTGTGCTTGTGTGCTAAGGTACCTTTCTACAAGTGCAACATCCTTTTCTATCTTGAGATGGTTGTTGATAACTCCCCTAGGGCTGAATAGTTCTGCCCTAATGTGTAGAGGCTCCCTGTTTTCTCTCCTCATTACCCTCCTTACTTCTTGTGCTCTTTCTTCCTCATTAACCATCCAAGAGGCTAATTACATCAAATACATGTCTCCCTTTCTAGGGTTAGGGTCACAAATGTTCAAGTTTGTCAACAAAATATTTTGCATGTAGAATTCTGCCATCTTTTCCTTGTCTGCCATGCTTGACTGGTTGCAAAATTCAATGAATTTTCTGTAGTCCTGAAAAGGAAAGGACCCATAAGAGGCTAGTGTCCTGATTTGAAATAGGAGCCATTGTTCTTTGAGGTAGACTGCATGGGAGTCTAATGGTTATCTATGTTGAATGGCCTCAATGCACAAATCTGCCATGGTGGCCATTTTTTTGTGTTTTTTCTAAAGCTAATCTTGCAATCCTGCATTCTCTGCTGGGCTTCCTAAAGCTACTCTTCAACATGGATTATCTGAGCCTATCATGAGATAAATCGCTTTCCAACTCTATGAATTTTTCCTCCATGACCCATATGTCATGCAGACCTTTGATTGTAGCAACCTTCAACGAATGATGAGTGTGTGCGCTCTCCTATTCCAATTGATAGAATACAGGTACTGTAAACTTTTGAGGAATCAATCTACCCCCTTCAATAAATGTATAGTAGGAGCTGATATTTTCCTGTGGGCTATGGTGTGACACTATTGATATATCTTTGGGGATAGGGTTTGGTGGGGTAGACTCCTCCTTTTCATATTTCTCTTCCTCCCCTTTGACATCTTTCCCTTCATTTTGTGCTTTTTCCTTAACTTCTTAGGCCTCTTTCCCACCCCTGGTTGTCTTTTCTCCCTCATCCAAGGCATCTTTCTCTGATTTTGGGCCTACTAGAGTTTCCTGTAGCAAAGACAAAGGTTCTTGTAGAAAAATTTGTTTTGACTGTGGCAAACCCTCTCTTTCTTGTTTTTCCCTTTTTTTTTTCTTTTGAGGGTCTGTGGGGGTTCATATATGTGTATGGGATGCCAACCTTGATGAATTTCTTCTTAAGAAGGTCACAGGGGTCCTCATAGGTGAGGTGACCTCCTGAACCTTTCCTTCTTCTAACCTTATCTCATCATATTTCTTGGGTGACTCCTCAATGGTAATAGAGCTTTTGGTAGGAGTCTGTGGTTTTCCCTACCTCACCCTTTGGCTCTTCTTAGTCTTGAAGTACATGGGTGTTTGTCTCTTCCTCCTTTCTTTCACTTGTGTGCTCAAAGTGGCTAGGGTAGCAACCAATTCCTTTATGTTATCTCTGGTGATATGATGGTTTGTTGAGGAGAGGTATCAATGCCTAACATAAGGTCCAATATATCCTTTTCCTCTGCCTTCTCTTCCTTCTTCTCCTTAGTCTCTTTCTTCTCTGTTTCATTTCCCTCTTTTTATTTTTATTTTACTTCCTTTGGTTCTAATATCTATGTGTTTTATATTTCAACCTCCATCTCTTCTTCTTCCTCCTCATCTTCAGCCTCCTCCTCTTCTTAATTTTCTTCTATCTCCCTCTCTCTAAGACTAGAGGTAGAGGTTTTTCCAGTTTGGGTGGCTATGAAGGCTTCCATATCCATGTTTCTGAATGAGTACCAATACACAGGGAGGTTTAATTTTCTCAGATCATCAATCACTATTATTTTGATGAGGCCATGATGAGCCAAATGCTGGTGTTATCATTGGAAAATAGGACAAGCAAATATCACATTATTAAATGTCAGGAATAAGGATTTATAGGTCTGAGGCACATTAGAGAATCTGAAGAATTTAAAAAATATCTAAGGTCTATAAGAAAAATAAAATTGCGAAATGAAGAAACTAGCAAAATGTGCCTTCGCACACATTTTTATTCGATAGGTGCACCTTTGCGTGAATTTCACTCAAAAAGCCACGCAGAACTGAGAGTGCCAGAAGTCACTTTCTGGGATCACAAGGCACACACTAGGAAATTGATCCCACACTTGAGGCCACCCAAGGATAACTGCTCAAGCCTCATTAGGACCTCAAGGGAGCACACAATGGAATAATGTGGCATACAATGGAGGCATCCCCCTCTCTTGGGTCACCATCCATCAATGTAACAAGAGAGGGAAGGAGAGTTTGAATTCATCTATAAAATGCCACCAAGAGATGAAAAAATGGAGAGCACATTGTTATGCTAGCCAAAATTGCTTCAAGAAATCGAACAGTGTGTGATTCAGAGTTGAAGTAGAGAGGGTATTCATTTTTTGGCCACCCAAAAACTCCAATATTTTGGATCATAGAGATAGGGACCTTGCACCAAGGCAACTCGGAGGTCAAAACGTCCTTGCATCGGGTCTTAGAACTCCATAGTTCTAAGGGTCCCTTGGCAAGTGTGTAAATGTTCTACCTTTTATTTACTAATAGCACACAATAAGAGGGGACATAGATTCCACTGTTGGTATTATTGTGTTGTTTGACTCTATACGAGATTTGTGTTATTTGTTTAGTATAGTTTTTATTTTCTCTCTACATATGCATGCTATTTCATTATCCAGTATGTTTTTTTTTATGGAATTTTCACTAACCTGCTAATTCCCTTGTTTATCTGTCTGTGACCAGGAAATTAAGAGGAAACATCCACTCCTCTAAAGCAAGTGTGGATTTGTACATTCATGCACCAAATCCACCAACACAATATTGGCGACTCCACTGATTTTACTTCCTAGTTAATGTGGTTGTGCCTTTTGCAGAGACCTATTTCTTTGCTCTGGATTTTGGCTTGAACAACCCCTTTTCTCTTATTCCCTACCTGTTCACCCTTACTGAGAGGAGGAATTTCAGAGGCTCCAAAATATTTTTTGCAGGAAATTCATGCAGCATTGACACAGACAGACGCACTCGACTGCGCATGGAAACTAGAAGCATAAAATTTCTGCTATTTCCCCTCATTTTTTGTTTGTAAAGTGAATGGTAGCCAATAAGAAATCTGCCAGCAATGTGTGAGGTGTCCCATGACTTGTTAAAACTCACTTTTGGATGCATTTCGGTAGCTTAGGTGTTAGTTTTAAAGTTTCAACTTTATTTTCGCAAAGTGAACACATAGTTTAAGTAGGGGGAAATTAACTTGCATTATGAAATAATTTATGTTTTGCAAATCTAGGCACCAAAAAACAGAGGTAATTAGTGAATGTAAGTGGCCCTAGTCCACACATGCTTAGCTAAATTTTTTTCATTTTCCTAGTTTAAAGTCATTAAATTTAGTTTAATTTTTTGCACTGGGATTCGGGACTAGGATTTCATTATCCTTAGAGAGCAAGTAATCTCTACTGCCTTTTCACCCTTGGGTGACCCTAGGCAAGCATATGAAAACTCTCTACTGATAATTTTACATCTCCTTTTAGTTGATAATTTAGATTAACTAGGCAACATTGTAAGCGGCACATATCCACACATGTTTTGATTTTGAGAAAGGAACAACCAAACGTAGCTTAATAGGGGATTTTGAAAAGGATCACCACATATTCACATGTTGAAACTATGTGATTGTTCACCACTTTTTCACACACTTTCACACCTTAAGTGAATCAAATATTCCTAAAAAATAACTTAAATAAACTCATTAAACTCTCCCCACAGGGGCCACAAGAGAATTTATAGTTTAAGTTAGGACTAAGGGGGTGGGCATCTAATAAGTTGCCTTGGTCAATTTACATATTGAAACATAGAAGTTGAATTTTTAGGGAACTTTTAAATCTGTCTATCCACCCACAGAAAATAAAACCCAAGCACCACAGAGACTCGATTCAGAGGGGGTTAAGCTTAGGCCCAGTGCGTGCAGTATTATTCGGGGCTAACTCACTCGGCTAATGCTCGGTATTGGTAGTTGAATTACCAATAAGATCAAGACTCAAATGCTCACGTGGAATGATGGTACTTAGTGGAAAAAACTAGGGCATCCTTCCCTATAGGTGATAGTGAAGGCAACACTAGATCCTCTACCCTTACCTTGGTCGATTTTCTTCGGTTGACTAGGGGCGTCGCCAGTTCTTTCGAGACGTTATGCCAGAATTCGCAAGATATATTCTCATGGCCTAGTTACATTTGAGCGTTTGAGGATGATTAGGTCTTCTAATATTTGAGTATCATACGCAAAAAATAACAAAAACCATATTTTTTGATTGACTGGTCACATAGGATTAATCTAAAGGGAAACTTTATCTTTCATTTTTGCTTTTTTTTATGTATGTGATCAGATATTTTCTTTGATTATAATATATATCCTCTCAAATATTTCCAAAATCATACCTAGTCGATGCCATAATGGACCCAGCAAGACCTCATCGATCCAGACATCTTTTGGACCTCCCCCCATTTCCGGGAGGGGTTCTAATTCTTTCACCATTTAGGCGTTAAAGAAAGAACACTGCCACCCTTATTGGTTCATCCTTTATTGGGGAATCATTAGTTGGGAATCCTCGTTAGTCAGCCAACACTGCATCGGTGAACACCCCCATAGGGTCACCACATACCACTCCTCCCAAAACCCCTAGGGGACAGAAGAGCGCTACCCATTTCGGGAAGCCAAGTGAATTTATAGCTAGGAATGTCGTAGAAAAACCCTATACCTCACCAGAACACTATGTATTCATAGTGTGCAATGGCTACCAACTCACAGTCACCTTTCTCAGCTTCGTTAAACTTACCAGATTTAACGAAGTTGACAAATGAACCCATTGCACACAACCCTGCATGGCCACCCATGCCCATGAAGCTCCCTTCGGACATTCCAAAGTTCGAAGGGAAGAAGGGGGAAGACCCTAGAAATCATGTTATGACTTTGCATCTCTAGTGTTCATCGAATAGCATCATTGATGATACTTTTTGACTAAGACTATTTCAACGCACTCTAACTAGAATAGCATCGAAATGATATGTGGAGAAACCATATGCTACATATGGAACTTTTAGCACCCTCGCTACTACGTTCCTGACCTATTTTCAGTTACTTATCCACTACGATTCCAGAATGGAATTGCTCACCCACTTTAGGCAGACACCTGCTGTCCATATCTTGGACCATCTCCATGAATGGCAACGATGTCATAGTTTGTGCAAAGCCAAACTCGACGATCGATTTTTGTTAGACCTTTTCCTGAAAACTCCCATCGTAGAGATTTCAAAGGATGTGGCAACACTGAATCCCATATCCGAAGAGGACACCATCAGAAAGGCCCAACAACTTGAGTTGATATATATGTAGGCAAGATATATATATATATATATATATAGATATATAATATCCTACCTAACACCCCATGCCTGAAAAATTACAAATAATTTCTAGGTGCGTCGAACTCTGAAGATGGTTTGATTGGGTCATTGACGCAAAATCACCTAAAAAGAAACATTTAGTACCTCATTTATGCATATGATTCTAACCAAAACATACCACAACCCAACTATCAGAGTCATCATGCACCTTTGAAAAACATGACCAATAGGGCGTCTTCGTACCACCATCAGCAGGGAGGTCCATATCCTCCCACTCAGGGGACCCAGTATGTAGCTAGACATGCTGATGGAAAAGATCCCCAAAAACATCCATTCATAAACCAAGGAAAATGAACCATATTCCCAGTCCCCAACACAAAACTCACCCATGAAAAATAATGCATAGGTAAAATTTGTGCAACCTTCCCAACCACAATCGTGCAAACCATATAATTAGGAGAATCAGAGCTATCCTCCTAACACAACAAGAAAAAAGGGTAAAAACAAGCCAAAGGGAAATTCTGGACAGGGGAAAACAACAAATAACACCCCCCGCAATATGAGGTTGGAGGCAACTCCAACCAAAATCAAAACCAGGAGCCAAAAAAATCCCAAGGTCAGAAATAGAGGGAGAATATTTGAGCAAACCACTCTTGTTCAATCTGTGGTGAATATGACCATTACACTTACCACTGTCCTGACCTCCCTAAGATGAAGAAGCTGCAAAGTAACCATGGACAAGGGGGATCCTCACAGCAAACAACTGTCATGCAGGAACCTTTCACCCATGAAGGGATAATTAGCACCCAACAACAACAAACAACTCCCGACGATTCTGGAAAAAACAACCATGAAATCTACATGACTAGAAAAGAAATTTTTTTTCAGACTCAGAACCGAACTTATGATACCCCACCAGACACCAATTCATCAAGGGCTAGTACAAGTGCACCAACAACACCTTTGACCATATTAAATATGCATATTGAACCTTTGCCAAAAATGGCTAAAGGACCAAGTAGGTGTGTAGGAAACCATTACAAAGTGGCCCATAACTATAGGATTGTGGATGATCTAGCTCAATCTCCCACCACCATGTTATCTTTGGAGGTATTACAATCATGCCCAAAGTAAAGGAAAGCCTCACTTTCCACATTAGGCACCATCGACCCTACCGATTCGCACCTAATGGCTTTCGATTTAGACAAAACCACCCCTAGGCTTCCCTCGATGGTCGCCTTCTAGATACCAGTGTCAGTTAAAAACATCATCATTTTCCGATGTATCATTCACGAGGGTGCATCCACATGCATCATGTCAAAGAGTGTCTAGCAGAATTTAGGGTCTCCTGTCAGTCTCTACCAAAATGTCCAGGTATTCTTAGCTGAAAAAATGGTCCTTATAAACATTGAAGTATTGGATGCTCAACTGGATTACAATATACTCCTTGGTCGGAGTTATATGTATGCCATGTCATCCATAGCCTCCTTCTTCTTCCGAACTATAATGTTCCCCCATGAGGATCACATCATTACTGTCGACCAATTGACATATAGTGAAAAGTGACCCCAAAAAAATACTTATGTCATTCTACCCTATGTAGACACATCTACCGAGACATTTACATGGTACTAAGAATATGGCCCTGGCTAGTTAAAACTGTCGTCCGTCCTTGGTTCATTCCCAGGAGACCCCCCTGTGATACCAAAATCGTCATCAACTGTCATAGAAACCCCTATGTGCATAATTTCCACATTGAGCACTGAAGCTAGCCAAGAGACGGAGACAAGTGGTAACGACATTGAGTCCTCGACCATGACAACCTCTCTAGCCTACGTTGTCTCCCAAACTCCTTTCTTCTATCCCCTAGCTAGTTTTGTATCCTAATAGGTCTCGACCACTATGGTGTTACCAAACATATATTTTGCAATCCCAATTTGGTACCTCATCCCACCTATTGGGGCAGGAGCCATGCACATCACCTCTACAGGGTTAATCTCCCTCAGTCTTGAGGAGGCCCCACCCATTCAGGAGACTGTCGTAAACAGCCATGCGAAGGATATTCCCATCATAAAACTAATGATTACGACCAAGAACACCAATAAAATAAGAAATAAGGTTGATAATCCCACCAGACAACGAGAATTACAACCTTGCACCATATGCGACATATTAGGCCACCCTACCCATATTTTCCCAGAGATGGAAAAATTAAAACTACTCCTTAGATCTACGGTAGATATCGCGACAATAAGTTCCCGTAAAAAGGAACCAGCCACCAAAAGTCAAGGCAAGGCATTGCATACCAATGGAAATGTTTCAGTGATGGCATCGTCGACTGTTCAACCCTGGAAATGTTTCATCGATTTAATCCCTTCCATGTAGTATACCACACTGGCCAAGCCACCCTGTATTCATGTCAAATATGTGGTGGAAATCATCCATTACACCACTGTCATTATATCCCTAGATTCTGTGTGGCGCTAGATAGTATGTGTACAAAAATATTTCGCCTCTCCCAAGAAGATGGCTTTGACTCTGAATCCATGAATAGCTCGGCAACCCAAGAAGATGTGACAAGTAGATCCATCCTCTTCCTGTTAGCTGAAAAATGACCAATTGGGGAACCCTTATTTAACCCCAACAACCCTCCGTGGAGAATACCAACATGTGTATTATGTAACACACCCAATCATGTGGTCTCCACGTGCCCTGACTTAGAAGCACTACACCGTTGGTACCTAGTCACGCCATCAAACGATAAGAATGGGAACCCCATATCCAGCTTGTTTTGCTTATTATGATAGGGCAATGACCATGAACAACGCTATACCTATATCCCACAAGTATGCCCTCTAATAAACATGATACATCTATTAGAGACAAAACACTAGGATCTTATCAACCAAAAACCTAACAACCACATGCAAGGTAGAACGCCCCCAGGCAGTCTACTCCATACCCATGCCAATATAATGGGCAAGTTAGGAAGGCACACTAACCAAGCATGACCCAGGTTCAACCTAGGATAACATGCGGGCTATGTAACCTGATTGGACACAGGGTAAATCAGTGCAAAGAACTGAAGCACCTTGCAAACAATTTTCGCATAGTCTCTTCCCTTCCGCAAAGACATCTCTCTAACCAAGAGAAAATCACGCACAAATATTATCGGATTTTCTCACACTTTCATCATACAATAAAATTTTATCATTCCCCAAATCTTAGAGTGGCAAGAGAAGCATTAGGTCTCCACTCCCCAAGAGAGCTAGACATACCCAAGCCAAAAACTCAGAAATGGCAATAGAGAACCCTCTCCTCTACGTCTGACCCCTTCTGAGCGTCCACTTCTAGGATGAAGAGTAGTGTTGATTCCCACACAATCTACTCAGTTGGCACCGTGGTACTATGCACCATTTTCACCAGCCATAACCATGAACCAGAGGCGTGCCCACTAATGGAAACATTCAGGCACCTCTATACTAGGCATAACTTCCATCTACTATAAAGTGCCTAGCCTAAAAAGGAAGCTAGCGTTGTGCCCAAAAAATCCCCCGTGATAGAAATTCCTCCCCCACCAAATGCTGATGACACAATACACCATATACAGTTCATATCATCATGTATCGAAACTATGACTCGGGGTGTCTGCTCATCTTCCATAGGTGTCGAGTCAGCTACAACTACGAGATTAGTTGTACCTACAACAATGCAAACACAATCTGTATGCACTCTGTCAACCACGTCTAGTTCCACCAAGTCAAGGATGGAATCCTTCTCGTGTCTGTCAACCAACTTCATGCAGACTGAACCTCTTCTGCACAACCTTGCGTAGAATCAATCCCCCCTAGGATCCCTATTTCATTCAGATGAGGATATCCTTAAGGCCATGAGAGAGCCAGATTATCTATGGGATGTAATGCATCAATGCTCACATTTTCTCCCACGAGAAGTTTTTAGTCCCGACAAGACAGAAGAATAAGGGATTTATGCGATTGAATAAAAATATTTCCTCCCATCAGGGAAAGTTGATTGGTTCAAGAACCCCATCCCGACGTCTGATGCATTCGAGGAAGGAAACATGTCAAACATTTCACCTACCATCAAGGTGAACATATCAAAAAATCCCAGAAGGGTCGAAGAAATATCACTGGGGGTAGCATGTTCAGCAGAAGAAATAACATATTATACCCAATTGATACAAGAGTATAGATATATCTTCGCGTGTGACTACTCAGAGATGCCTGTGATTAGTCCCAGTATCGTAGAGCACCATATTAACACTTGGCCTGACGTACCTCCAGTACACCAAAAACATCATCAACTGCACCCATCAAAGGCAGAAGCAATAAAATGATAAATTGACAAGCTTCACAAAGCTGGGTTTATCTACCCTATTTCTTACACATCTTGGGCTTCCAACCCTATTCCCGTCATGAAAAAATAGGGTACCATATGTGTTTGCACTGATTTTCATGATTTGAACAAAGCATGTCCCAAGGAAAATTACCCTACCCCATTCATCAAATAATTCATTGATGCTTGCATGGGTCATGAGTCCCTCTCCTTCGTGGACTGATTCTCTGGGTACAATCAAATTCAAATCCACCACACCGAATGGTAAAAAACCACGTTCACTACCCCCTAAGGCACATTCTCATGCAAGGTAATGCCATTTTTCCTGAAAAACACAGGAGCCACCTTCCAGAGGGCCATGAATTACATCTTTTATGACTTTGCACACCTTATCCTCACCTACTTGGATGAACCTAACCATTCGATCCAAGAAGTGCTCAGACCATCTTGAGGATATGCGACTGGTATTCCAACAATGTCGGCAATACAACCTATGGTTGAACCCCCTCAACTACGTCTTTTGCATCACAACATGAAGAATTTTAGGTTTTATTATGTCCTAGAAAGGAATTCGAGTGGACCCCCTCGAGGTCCAAGCCATCAAAGAGGTACCTCCACTTCGAAGGCCAATTTTCTAAGATGTGTCATCCCAGATTACGCCACTTGTGCTCAAGGGTTCCTACACCTCCTTCACCAGGACATCCCATTCAAGTGGGATGACCATGCCCAACAAGTGTTCGATGCGCTGAAAGACACATTTTCTTCAACACCACTCATCAGTCCCCCAGACTATAACAAAGAATACATCCTGTATCTCTTAGCATCTGAGATCTCTTTGGCCAGAGTATTGATCCAGGAGGGTCTATATGGGAAGGATCATGTAATCTACTATGTCAGTAATACCTTATCAAGTGCTGCATTAAGATATGAACCCGAAGAAAAGACTTCCTTAGCACTAATTCATGAAGTCCAAAAACTTCACCACTACATTGGCTTAAATACCACTACGGTCATCACGGATATTAATCCCATCAAATATCTGCTCATGCGCCACCTAATGAACCATAAATACGCCCATAGGATAGTAATTCTCCAAGAATACGACTTATAGTTTCTCTCCCCCAAGAGAAAAAATGTGCTAATCTTAGTAGAGTGCATTACGGACCTCCCAAGTCATACCAAAGGATCACTAGTAAATGATTTGCTACCAGATGAACATCTCTTCCTTGTAGCAACTGATGACCCTTTGTACAGAGATATTCTTGTATTCTTACGAACCCTAAATTTCAGACCTCACCTTATTCGAGATGACCGTTGGTTCATTCACCATCAGGCCCCCTGATACCTCCTCATGGGAGATGTATTATACTGACGGGGCATTGAAACCATATCACATCAATGCCTTACTCACAACCAAGCAGAACAAGCCCTTAATGACTTCCACTGCAAAGCTTGTGGTGGACAACTTTTTGGGATGGCCACCACCCAAAAAGTCCTACAAGAAGGATATTTTTGGCCCACTTTGTTTTGTGACTACATTACAACAGTCAAGAGGTGCAAGTGATGTCATCGCTTTGCTCATAAGGGAAGAGCCCCTATCGATCCCCTGCACCCTATCATCGTCACCAGTCCCTTTTGAAAATGGGGGATTGACTTCATGACTCGTAAACTTGCATCATTGGGCAATCACAAATACATCATTGTGGTTGTCGATTATTTCACCAAGTGGGTAGAGGCTATGCTCACACACGAAAAAATCGCAAAAACCACCACACGATTCCTCTTTAACAATGTCATTTCCCTGTTAGACGTTCCCAAAGAGTTAGTCTTTAACCATGGGAAACACTTCGAGAATGAATTTTTCCAGGATCTATGTCACCATCCTGGATTCACCCATGAATTCGCATCACCATACTACACCCAATCCAATCGATAGGTAGAAGTTGTGAATAAATTCCTCAAAACTATGTTACAACATATGGTGAATAGCCACAAAACAAACTGGCACCACATTCTTTTCTCCATCCTGTGGGCATACCACATGGCTGTGAAAACATCCACGGGTTTTACACCCTTCCACTTCGCATACAGAGTCGAAGCCGTGATTCCCATACAACATGAGATCCCAAATTTACATGCCTCCATCAAACTCCGCGATGATACCTAACCCCTAGAACAATGTCTAGTACAACTAGAATATGTCGACTAAAGTCAATGGAAATCGCTGCAACACAATAAGGCCCAAAAGAAACGGGTAAAAGCATCATTCGAATGCCACATCAACCCTCATTCATTCACTAAGCGAGAGTTAGTCCTCTACTATGATGTCGCAAAAGAAGCGCTAGGGCAAGGAAAGTTTGAAACTTTGTGGAAAGGAACCCACATCATAAAACATTGCCTCCTCAAGGGGGCATACATATTGATAGAGCCAGACAAAAAATGCCTCAACAACCTCGTCAACAGCCTTTACCTCAAGAAATTATACCCATAAGGGCCAAGAAGGCCCACCCCTAGAGTCAAAACCATAGAGACCAAAAAATTTAATTTTTTTTACCAAAAGACTTGTCACAAAATATGCTCTAGAGTCACAATGGATTATCAACCTGAGCATTAATTTGGATTCGCTGCTGGAGCATCATGATGGTCATCTACCACCCTGATCGATCGCCATTCTGCACCAATGGTGTATGCATCGACTCAGCAACAAACAATCAAGAAGAATATGATGTCGTCATCGGAATTATGTGCAACGCCCTCAATCAGGGCATATGCCATATGCATATCTACACCCATTCCCATTTAGTGGTGTCAAATTTAAACCAATAATTTGAGGTACGGGATTCACACCTGTTTAGAAAATATTTACGTGCAAAAATATTAAGTCGATAGTTTGATCACATTACATTCAAACATGTACCAAGAAATCAAAACCAAACAAATGATTGCATAGCTAACAATATTCTAAACTGGAATGCATCTCGAATAAACCATCACACATAAAAAAATAAAAAACATGAAAAACATAGATATCCATCAACATAACATAAACCATAAACAAACCCCAAACTGGGTACACACCATGTAGAGCCGCAAAAAATATCTCTCTCATATATACCAAAAAATATGTGTGTCTGAGTACAAAAAATATAGTGTCTTTGACCCATACGTCAGCCCGAAGATACAAATATACAAGTTGAAAAAAATAAGGGACGTGTTGTCACCAAATCAGACCTGATAGGCTACTCATCAAGTCAATCTCAGTGTAACTATTTCAAACCAATTTTTGGCTGAGGCTTAGCCTCCTCAGCCTGAGAGGGCTCTCTCAAAGTTTAATGATATAAGTTATAGATAGATGGCTAACTCTGTGGTTTGTGATTTTGTATGTTTACAGGTTGAAAGATGGAGACTTGCCACCATTGGGCTATAGTGACAGGGATAAAGATAACAAATAGCTCTTCTTATAAAACTCAGGCTTCTATACACTTCAATGAAAGAGTGACACATTCAGGAAGATCTCAATAACTTGACGTTCATAGGAAGTCAAAGCATGTGGTACATGAATTATAAGTAATGATACATCAAGGTATTCAAAATGAAAGTATTTAAAGTGATTCATCAAAGTTTAACACTTAAAGGAAGTTAGAGCATGAATAACCATGAATTCTGAGTAATAAGTATTAAAACATTGAAGGAAACCATCCAAAGATAGGATCCAAGAACTCAATTCACCATAATTAAACACTTAAAGGAAGTCAGAGCATGTTCCTCCATGAATTCTGAGTAATAAGAATTAAGACTATGGAAGTAAAACATATCAAAGATAAAATATAAAACTCACTAAAGCATACTAAGAATCTCAGGTCCAGAAAAGTTGTATTTCTTCTGTATATATCAGTCTCTCCAAAGAAATTACAAAAGTATTCTGTTCTCATAACCTTTTCCAACCTTTGTAGAATTCAACCTCATTCTCTTTATAGACCATTTACAAAATAGGATAAGCTTATCCTACATTAGAATTCAAATTCCTATGCTCTGACACCTAGTCTAACCATAAAGCATGGTATTTATTACAAACACGGCTGTAAAAATAACATAGAGTCCTATTACAAATTGACAGCTATAATGCCTTTGAAAAGTCCTAATTCCAATAGGAATGAAACTCCTAAATATTCTTCTAATCAACCTTATCTAGTATTTAATTTATCCCTTGATACTTTCTATCCCATGAATTAGAATTTTTATGTTGTCTTCAACTTTGATGTAACCCTGCTGCTGATGACCCAAACTATCCTAAAAATTAGGAGACAGATTTCCTGTTTTTTAGCCCTTCACTTCCATTTTTCATCTTCGAGCATTTGTTAACATTGATAGCTTAGTTTCATAGGTGTCACATGTGTCAATCATTGCCTTGAAACCTTTAATCTTCTAGCTGTGTATAATTCCACCTTCGAAATGATGTAAAAGGATAGAGAATAGGTTTGCGCTACGAAAGTAGCCTATTTTCGTCGTGCAGTTTGTAGGTCATTGTAAAACCTTTCCTTTAACCATTTTTTCTCCTGTTTCACAAATTTAACCTTCACCTGTAATCTTCATGCTTCCACCAGAAAAATTTAAACTCAAACTTATCATTATTCCATCCAAAATTCATATGAAAAAGTGCAAAAAGATATCTTCAGCAATTTCGTAGCGCGCTACGAAACTACTGTGCAAGTTGATTTTGACACAATCTTCTAAAAATTCTTTAAAATTTTTTATTTGTGGATGTATATACCTCATAAGTGCTGATATTATTTCAAACCATATAACTTATCCTCAAAAACATGATCTTCATCAACATCTGTCTTCAGCTTAATGAAAAACTAACTTATAAATTTGATCATTTTTGTGCATTGTTTTAATCTGAAAAATAGGTGTTGAGACAGAGCTTGTATCTCCTCATCCATAATATATTTTGATAAAATGAAGGATTATTTTGTAGGCCATTCTATCTTGAACAAAATTATTTCTTGGTTTTTTGAAATACCTCTCCTACTGTCCAGAAACTGTCTTTGAGAAACATTTGTAAAACAGGAATACTCTGATTTCTGAACATATGGCTTCAAAGAAAGCCTTGTATCTCCCAACTGGTAATAGTTGTGAGAAATTTGAGAAATTTTGCTGTAGCTAGATATTTTATGAAGAGAAACCTCTTTCATAATTCCAAAATATGTTTTCATGTGACCAGAAACGGATCTTGAAGTTGACTGTTAAAACTAGAAAACAAAGTTTTTCTCTTCATGACTTTCAACAGTTTCGTAACACAAGTTGAGTCATCCATTTCTCCCACCTCATAATGAATTTTAAGAAAAGGAGAGAGGTTTTTGTAGATAGGTATGTTAGGAAAAAAATTTCTTTCAGTTTTCAAAAATATGTTTTCAGTTGCTCAGGAACCCCCTTGGAAGTTGACTACTAAAACTCAAAAAACAGGTTTTTTGCTTCATAGTGCACTACGAAAAGACAATGCTTTCGTAGTGAAAATCACCTTTTTTGAACTAGCTGTGGTACGAAAGTGTGGATTCCTGTATGATTGCAAAAATTTAACCCGAAACTTAATGGAATGACTTCTAAATGAATGATGGGACTTTGTAACCATGGAATGAGACTTAAAGACCTTATTTGGAAATGGAAACTGACTTTTTAAGACCTTTAAAACTATGACCTACCATTTATGAAGACTAAAATGACCTTTAAACCTACTTGAAACCATGACCAAAAGCAGAGTTGGCATAATGATGTTTTGAAAATTTAGGGTGTGATAACAGGACACATCCTCATAACAGGTGATTTCTCCGTGTATAATAAAACTCTAGGGCGGTGCTCCCCCAGGCAGGGCACCTGGACCCACAGCCACTCTCAATACAAATGCTGGTGTTGTTGTCAACACAAAGATCTTCGCCCATTGCAAAGTCCGCCGATATTCCCTCTCCTCGGCCATCAGAGTCTCTAACCATGCATCATCGAGCTCATCCACGAAGCCTCGAGTAGGCATCCCTTGGGTTAAGCAGTCCACTTGACCCCATGCATCCTCTAGAACCTGAACTCTGACCTCCATAGCATCCACCTACTCGGTCAACTCTATAATGCGAGACTCCACTGCCTTGGCACAAGCCCGCTCAGCAGCTCTCTCGGCAGCAGCTGAGTTACTACCCTCCCCTGAAGGACCAGCCTTCCCACTATGTGCTCTACCCTGAGGCTATATTGGAGCTCCTCCCCGTCCCCTGCCTAGGCAAGGAGCACCTTGAGGCCACCGAATCAGCTGATGTCCCACCAACCGAGCCACAGGACATTCGACCTCACAAACATCTGCAAGAGTAAAAAAACTATGTCAATGTCATCATAATACAATCATAGAACATAAATACTCAAGAAAATGCAGAGAAAAACACGAAAACATACATGTTGGCCGCAAGTGTACCCAGTAGGAAGACCCATGTCTGGGTCTCCACGGAAGTCCATCCCCACATAAGGGAAAGACAGAAACATATGAGGATTGGCCTCAAAACCAAGCCTCTGTGGTGGTGTTCCAATGATGCCACACCCTACCTCCACCTTCGTGAGGCATCACAGGGGCCCACCTCCTCATGTGAGGCTCTTGATGCCCCCCAGCAGGCACAACCACCGTAGGTCTCAAAAAAACCACCCTCTCATACATGATGCTACATATAATTCTAGCATATGTAAACAAATTTGATCCATCTTGGACCTTGGAAAGCTAAGCCAACAACCCATCATAGAAAAAACGAAAAAAATAAAAAAAAGTGTCTAGCCCTCAACAGACACAAAACACCAATATATGGGCTCAATGCTCGATTGGGCATATACGACTCTGCTAGTTGCACAATAGCAGCCAGAGCACACCACTCGGCTAGGTCAGTCACTGAAACTATCACAATGCACCCCACAGTAAGGGGCACCCCACCACAATGGCCTGCTGAAAACCACTCAAGATCCACTCTCCCAGGGGGAAGTGGATAAGGAAGTGCCTCTCCCTGAGGCAGCAACCTGGTCACAAAATAGATATCTATCTCAGGATGGATAGTAGGGTCACACCCCCACAACACCATGACCTTGCGTCGCTTGTTCCAACATTGAATCAAGTAATGTAGAAGATGATCCTGTGATCGTAAGAGGTCATTCTCCATAAATTTAAGAGGACCCATTGTGCCAACTTTTGGTGTGCATGAGCATCAGTGGCCAAAGAATCCAGGAGATCAGGCCAATCCCTCTCTGTCTACAGCATCCTATCATTAGACTGGCACACATCAATGACACTAAGAGCACTAAAAAACTGACAAAATTCCCAAAAAAAATTCAAAAAAAATTCTTCGGCCCTCTATGCGCATGTTCCTGAGACAAGCACAACGAGCGCGCATCTATTTTTTCCATAGGGGTGGAAAAGGTGTGCTCAAAACCAGTGCAGGTGCGATAATTTCATGCAAAACCCTTGGTTTCTTGCGAAAAAAGTGTGCATGTGCCTTGATCACCTGCGCGGTCAAGGCAAAAGGAATCCGTACAAGCCCATCTTGTACAGCCCCCTGACACTGACACACTAAAAAAATTAAAATGCAGGAAGTTATGGGGCTTACCTAGCTCAAGAATTGCAAGTCCCGGGTACTCAGGCTGACCACAACGACAAGATCAGTTCCGCAAAATAATTTTACCTCTCAAAACGTCAAACACTAAAATGACACAAATGAACTAAATTGATCCATATTCGCTTATATGTCACCTTTTTCCAAATCTTTAGAGAGCCATAACTAGAGCTTAGAAGACCCAATTGCATGACCAAATGCAACACTGTGATCAGCACTTCATAATGCCCAAAAGAGGTGCCACACATTCATACCTCTGAAAAAATAATTCTTTAGTGTCGTCAGGTATGCTCTCTCTCATCTTGTTTTTTAGCACATGTCTTTCAATAATATTTGAATAAAGAAGATGCTTTCGCTTGGGGTATTTTTGGCAGGTATTATGCAAACCATCCATCACTGCATCCACTGAAAGTTCTAGAACATGTATCATTCCACCCTCAGCATGATAGAGTCCTGGAAAAACTCTGCATATCCTGATATCATTTCTCCATAAGAAATTAACCAAAGGTTCCAAGAACCTGATCATGTTTATCATCACCCCACCTTGCACATGATAAACATCCTTGTTGGTCGGTAGACCCTCCCCTCCATGGTGCCCGTCACTCAAAGTAGACCATATATCACACAAATCATGACGCCATGGCCATACCAGTTTAGTCCAGAAAGCACCTCATACCCATTTAGCCACCATGCATCAGTCAAGTTTTACCATATCGAAATAAAACCCCTTTCCCGGACTACCAGGTTTTACAAGCAGATCGGAAGCACACCACCACACCTCACATTTGGCCTACCATACCTCCATCAGCATAGCCCATCTGCAACATTTTCCATCCACTTCATCAACCCCACACATGAGACCAACCAATGGGTCCCCCAGCCTCAGGAAAATACCTTTCTCACATAATTAGTGAGTGAGCACTTTCATGTTTTGGGGCACTCATATTTTTGTTTTCTACAATCCAAACCCCATTATCTCATTCTTTTGGTAAGTGTACAAATACCACAAATGGTGCACTATCTCCTCCACTCATCTATCCAATTTTTTTGCCCATGGCAATAGTCATTGGTCACCCTTGGTTAGAGTATCACACCCTTCACGTATAAGCCACCATGAAATTCATAACAAATATATCCCCGCCTTGGATTTCCTACTGACTCAGGGGATTTCCCCATTAGAAATAGTTATGAATGCAGCCAAGCTGGTTTTTATACTACGAGCTTGGGCAATTGAATCCCCATATTTAGTTTTCAGTCAACCCTCACCATCATGCCTATGTTTTAAAACCTATCACATCCAAGATCCTGATCACCTGCATCAATGACTCTATTTTTTGGTTGAGGGTTCCTTTTTGTCGACATCAACTCCTATTTTCCAAAAATTAAGTGGTGCCTTAGATAACCCCTCACCAAAAAAGGGAGATCCTTGGGTGGCACTATGGGAGTCATGATTTCCCATAAATGTCATCAATCGTCTTGACATTCGACTACAACATAAGCTTTCATGTCAATATGGTATCGTACCTTACAACCATTTCACTTTGATCAAATTAGTCAAAGACCCATGCCTTTATAAGCATCCCTTTCAGCAATAATTACATGGGAAGGTCACAGTTATACACCCATGCGTACGATGTGAATTTACATGCCATACCAAGTTTATGCATATCGGTACCACATTCCACCTATTTTCAAAGAAAAAATGCCCCTGAGGGCGTCAAGTATCATTGTCATCAACCAACAGATCACTACCATACTAGTGACACAGTGATGCAGGGGAATTAGGCTCAAAATTTACTTTGTACATAAGTAGAAATAGGGGGTCCCATGTTCTTTAAATTTCTTGTAAATATTAAATAAATTTGGTAGGGAACTGTAATTATTCTCAAGTCATGAGAAATTGGTTAAGATAGGAATACGAAGAGTCAGTTTAGGATTAGTTCAATTATTGAGTCTGATTTTAGGAATTGGGAATGCTAAGAGTTGCTGAACTGTTTGGAGACTTGAATCGATTCAGGTCATCCTTGTGGTATAAATGTAATCATGTAGAGTTGAGAGGGAGAGAGAGAGTTAGAGGTAGAGAACTTATTCAGCAACAGAGTAGGAGGATAATGGCCACTGAACTGAATATCTGGCTTGTCATGAGTTTGTAAGCGATTTCTTTTGAGATTGATCGCCTATATATATATATATATATATATATATATATATATCTGTTTATGGAAGAACTGTCTTTGAATTAAGTGTGTCTGGATGGGATTAAACCCTGTTTGAATGTCTTCGAATTTCAATGGTTACCTTTGGATACGTATAAAAGAATTGTGTCTGAATTCTGTGAGAAGGGCATTGTTGTGTTAATTGCTGTGTGAATGACTTCCGTATCTCAAAACTAATTTTATAATAATGTATAATTATGTACTCTACATTTTGAAATTAATTGTGCTCTATATATATTTAGAGCAATTGATGTTAATGCTGTCGACAGTGCATCTCGAACTGGTCGACAGTGGAGTGATATAGTTTTGAGTGTATGCCATCAATAGAGCTATGGCTTTAAGCCATGCATGGGGCTTTCATACTACTCAAAGGGAGCTGACTGGCGTTCGGCGACCGAGTATGGATTAAAATTAATCGCGGTTAAAAGGTGAAGGCGAAATAATGTGAACAGGCAGAAGAGCGGAAGCGGAGTATCTGGTGTTGAACTCAGGACGGAACCCGGAAGGTAAGAAGTGGAACCACGAAGGAGGAACAGTGAACGTGGTTTAGAGCTGAACCGGTGGTTTTGATCGCACCACCTTTACACGGTGTGTGGTATTCAAGAGATTTGGAGTGATTCCATACGCTGGGTGACACGTGGCCCCGAGAAAAATTGGAAAACAGCTTCCACTGCATGCCGTTGTGCATTATTGTTCGTGCAAGTTACCCGAGCAATATTCGTCGGATCGGATGGAGTAGGGCAACATGCCCTCCACCATCAGATATGGAAGGCTTGTCAGCATTGGGGCCCATGCATACGTATGTGTTGAGGTTTTCGGGCTTAATCCAAGGTGAGATTTAATTAAGGTGTGAATGCGTAAGACTGGTTGACGAAGTTTTGCTGAAAGTGAAGAAAGGTGACCGTCATTAATGAAATCATTGAGTGGCCCGAATGTTGTACACATATGAAGGGAAAGCGCCGAGCACTATATACCAAGTTGTTTCGATTATAGGAATTTTATTATTATGGGTTGAACCATCGCAAATATTATTCATACAAGATTTAAATATTAAGGGGTAGGCCATATAATTACAATTGTGAAGTCAGCGCCCTATGAAATATATGGGGATTATGAATTGGTGGAACTTTATAAGCATAGAGGAGTTGAGCGCATAACATAAGGGCTTGGAATTAATATCTCAAATCTCAGAGATTTGAGATATTAACACTCTCAGATTTAAGTGTTGAATTTTCCAGCATAGAATAAAGGAAGGTTGTGAGGTTGCCTGGATCAGGAAGATGATTGGGTATGAAATTTTGAATGCAATTGTACACACAGCTTTGTTAAAAGGTTGAGAAAAATGGGACTATGGGATGTACCTCGTTATCAAGTGGTATCAAAGCTTCAAGAATAGCTCTTTTTGAAAAGTCCAAGTTTGGTGAATGCAAGGAAACCAGACTGGTGGAAACTGACGAGATTGCAGCCTACAAAGATACAGTTAAGATGATTGCAGAATTATGGCTACTGAAAATTGAAGACAAAGTTTGATAGTGAAGGTAGTGAGCCTGGTATTCAGCTGAAGGTTTGATAAGGAGGACAATTGCAGTGTTCTCAAGAAAAGGTGGGTAGTGTTTAACTCTGGTTTAAGGATTGTTTGCAGAAGTCAGAGTGCAGACAATTGAAGACATCTCAGTAGAAGTAGATCACATCTTTGAGAGCAGTGAAAGAAGAGTCCAAAAAGGGATTCTGAGTGCAGAAAGAGTGTGGCAGAACCTGGAAGATTCCCAACTGAGGTTGGATGAGGGTAGAATAGAGGTGTTCTTGAGAGAAGTTGCAGAGTGAAGCCTAGTGAGAAAAAGAGAGTGCTCAGAAGGTTCCAGAGAGAGGGGACCAGTACTTTCCAAAAGACAGAGCTCAGGAGAGAAGCTTGGTGAGGTAAGTTATAGCAAGAGGGCTTGCTGTTGCAGAGTCTTAGTGCAGCTTGTGAGTGAAGAACTCCTAGAGAATAAAATGGCTACTGAGAGCCATAGCAGAGACTGCAGAGATTGCAGAGGTTTTGAGAGAGGCCACAACAGAAGAATGACAGAAGATGCCAAAGCAGTTGACATAAGGAAGATACTCATAGATGAAGAGTATTGGAAGGAATTTGATGAGATCAGGGAAGAGTTCAATAGATTAAAACTGAGGATAGAAGATAGCCAGAGATTTGGTTGGCTCATGACGAAGAATGTGAAATGGAAACCATTACAGTTGAGGTTGAGGCAGAGGAAGATTGCCTTGTTGAGAGAAGAACTCAGAGCAGCTGAGTTGAAAGAAGAAATTTCTGCTTGTGAAGCATAACAGAGCACAGATGAAGAGCGAAGACTTGCAGGAGCTCTTGTGAGACATAGTGAAGACTTGAGGCAGCAATAATATTGTCTTGCTGAGGAGGAAATCATTGAGGAATTTCTGAGTTATTGGACAAGTCTAGATGATGTGAGGGCTTATGTTCTTGAGTCTGAAAAATGTGAAGTGATGATAGACTCCACAGAGGAAGAAGAACCCAGAATTCTCGAGGCAAGGATGAGAACTGAAGATTCCATGTGCAGACCTTTTCAAGAAGAAGTGCTTGAGGGAGCAGCCAAGACTGAAAAGTCTTGTGATTTGAACACTAAAAGGTTGTGTGTGTTTGCAGGTACACCACTGGAAGATGAACAAGCTTCAGAGTTCGTTGGTGAGAAGAAGACATTGAATCTGAAATCTGTTCAGATCAATGCTGAGATTGTGAGATCTCAGGGAGAGGTAAAGATAGAAGGGTCAAATGAATATATCCAGCAAAATGTTGAAGTTGAGAGAGAAGGGCCAATAGAGGATTGGTCAAGAACAAGCAGAGGCATAAAAGGTTGTGTAAGGTTCCCAAAATCTACTCTTATGGAAGTTGTTGATTTCTATAGGAGGTTGGAATTCAGGAGAAGAGAATTGGAGGAGTAGAGGACCGATGCACAATATGGTTTGCTGAGGGAACAAGATAGGAATATCTTCATGGATGGAGTTCGTGGAACAAATGATGGAAGAAAAGTGAGACTAGCTGACAGTCTCATGAAAGAAGCAGATCAACATGTTGAGATGCTGACAGAGAGGTTGGAAGGACAATCTACACAACATAATGATGTGTTGTCAGAGGAAAAGGAGACATTGAAGCACTGGAATTTTACTACTAATGATTCATGTGTTAATAATACAGAGAAAGAGGAAGAACAACAGTTGAAAGTTGTCAGAGAGGTGAATAAGAAGGAAACTGTGTTGGCTGGAAACATAGTGAGGGATCATCATTTGGACATGGTGATTGGAGCAGTAGAGAGGACTCTGACAGCTGAAGAGAAAGATGATGAATATTTTCTGAGCCTTGAACCAGACTTAGAATTGTCGGGATAGGAATTGGTGACTAGGTCATCAATTGAGACCATTGGGTCTCATGGTTTTAACACTGACAGTTTTTTTATGTGTACAGTTGATGCAGAAGACAATTCATCCTTCGAAATTGTCTTGAGAGAAAAAAAAAATTGTTGTTGAAGGAGGATGATACAACCATGTCTCATATGCAGGGAATTATCACTATCATTGACAGAGAAGAATTGGCTAGACTGATGGGCCAAGAGTAGACTGGAGAGCAGATTTTAAAAGCTGCTGAAGTGAGGAGGAATCAGCATTCCATGCTGACAGAATATGAGAAATAAAAGCTCCGATAACTTGATTGGATTTCCAGAATCTATCAAGAGGATGAGAGGTAGTTGTTGAAGATTGCCCAAGAGGAAGGAAGAGATGTTAGAGCTAACTTCCAGCATGTTGAAGATGTAAAACAAGCACAGGAGAATTGGCTGAGTTGTTTGCTAGGAGAATTTTAAGAAGAGAAAGGGATTGTAGACCCTGGAGCAAGGATGCCTGAAGCTGTGAAGAAGAGAGGAGTAGACACTAGCTTGCAGAATCAAATTATGTTTACTAGTATACTGGAGGAGTATGTCACTGCTAGTAGGAATTTAAATAGTGGATTGTTTTCTGAGAATGAATTTGCAGATGATGAGAAAAAGAAAAGTGTTGTGGAGGGACAGGAAGGGGAGGCAGCAACACCCATGGTGGCAGCAGACACAACATGGAGGATGACACCTGCATAAGTAGTAAACATGTTAATAGCATGTGAGACTACAAGAGCAGCAATATTGGCAATGACAGAGATTGAAAGCAGCAGGAGAGGGCAAGATAATTTCCAGCTAGAGGATAAGTTGTACATGGATATTGAATACATCAAAAGACTGATGGTAAGGGTGTCTCTGAAGCAACAGACAGCAGAAAGGAAACAAAAGGATTTTTGTACAGGAAAAACAGAAGCAGATTGTGAAAGTATAGCTGGAAGTGACTTACAGAACACAGTCTGGAAGCCTGGAGAAGCTCTGTTGAAGAATGATGCAGCTAATGGACAGCAGAAAAACCAAGTATGGGATCTTGGAGGCAGAGACGAAGGGAACATGATCAGAAGATCATGAAAAATTTGAAGCTGGGGAGTCTGATGTAGGGCCATTAGGCTCAAAAGTTACGTTGTACATAAGTAGACATAGGGGGTCCCATGTTCTTTAAATTTCTTGTAAATATTAAATAAATTTGGTAGGGAATTGTAATTATTCTCAAGTCATGAGAAATTGGTTAAGATAGGAATACGAAGAGTCAGTTTAGGATTAGTTCAGTTATTGAGTCTGATTTTAGGAATTGGGAATGCTAAGAGTTGCTGAACTGTTTGGAGACCTGAATCGATTCAAGTCATCCTTGTGGTATAAATGTAATCATGTAGAGTTGAGAGGGAGAGAGAGTTAGAGGTAGAGAACTTCTTCAGCAACAAAGTAGGAGGATAATGGCCACTGAACTGAATATCTGGCCTGTCATGAGTTTGTAAGCAATTGCTTTTGAGATTGATCGCCTGTATATATATATATATACATATATATATATATACATATATATATATATATATATATATATATATATATATATATATATATATATATATATATATATATATATATATATACATATATATATATATATATACATATATATATATATATATATATATATATATATATATATATATATATATATATATATATATATATATATATATATATATATATATATATATATATATATATATAAATACATGCTTTGAATTAAGTGTGTCTAGATGGGTGTGAGTTTATGTGATTGCTTTTGAGATTGATACTTTGTATGAAGGTATATATACATATATATATATATACATATATATATATATATATATATATATATATATATATATATATATATAGAAGAACTGTCTTTGAATTAAGTGTGTCTAGATGGGATTAAACCCTGTTTGAATGTCTTCAAATTTCAATGGTTACCTTTGGATATGTATAAAAGAATTTTGTCTGAATTCTGTGAGAAGGGAATTGTTGTGTTAATTGTTGTGTGAATGACTTCCGTATCTCAAAACCAATTGTATAAGAATGTGTAATTATGTACTCTACAATTTGAGATTAATTGTGCTTTGTGTATAGTTAGAGCAATCGATGTTAATGCTGTCGACAGTGCATCTCGAACTGGTCAACAGTGGAGTGATATAGTTTTGAGTGTATGCCTTCAACAGAGCTATGGCTTTAAGCCACGCATGGGGCCTTCATACTGCTCAAAGGGAGCTGACTGGAGTTCGGCGACCGAGTGTGGATTAAAATGAGTCATGGTTAAAAGGTGAAAGCAAAACAACATGAACATGCAGAAGAGCGGAAGCAGAGTATCTAGTGTTGAACTCAAGACGGAACCCAGAAGGTAAGAAGCAGAACCGCGAAGGAGGAACAGTGAACGTGGTTTAGAGCTGAACTAGTGGTTTTGATTGCACCACCTTTACACGGTGAGTGGTATTCAAGAGATTGGGAGTGATTCCATACACTGGGCGACACGTGGCCCCAAGCGAAATTGGAAAACCGCTTCCATTGCACACCATCGTGCGTTATTGTTCGTGCAAGTTACCCGAGCAATATTCGTCGGATCGGATGGAGTAGGGCGACGTGCTCTCCGCTGTCGGATATGGAAGGCTTGTCAGTGTTGGGGCCCATGCATACGTATGTGTTGAGGTTTTTGGGCTTAATCCAAGTTGAGATTTAATTAATGTGTGAATGCGTAAGACTGGTTGACGAAGTTCTGCTGAAAGTGAAGAAAGGTGATCGTCATTAATGAAATCATTGAGTGGCCCGAATGCTGTACACAAATGAAGGGAAAGTGCCGAGCACTGTATATCGAGTTGTTGCAATTATAGGCATTGTATTATTATGGGTTGAACCATCGTGAATATTATTCGTACAAGATTTAAATATTAAGGGGTAGGCCATATAATTACAATTGTGAAGTCAGCGCCCTACGAAATATATGGGGATTATGAATTGGTGGAACTTTATAAGCATAGAGGAGTTGAGCGCATAACATAAGGGCTTGGAATTAATATCTAAAATCTCAGAGATTTGAGATATTAACATTCTCATATTTAAGTGTTGAATTTGCCAGCATAGAATAAAGGAAGGTTGTGAGGTTGCCCGGATCAGGAAGATGATTGGGTATGAAATTTTGAATGCAATTGCACACACAACTTTGTTAAAAGGTTGAGCAAAACGGGACTGTGGATGACCCCACTATCACACAGATAGAATCTGTTAGGTCCCTATATTACTAGTATAGTCCCTTATTGTTGTTAGTGTAACCCCCCTTATTTCTATTTTTGTACCCCTGTAACCCCAATATTGTTATTATTGTGCCCTTACATTATTATTGTTAGGTCGGCTAGGATTATATTGTGACCCCATGGAATCCTATGTATAGAAGGAGGTTTTGGTCATTTGTATCATCCAAGAATTTTTAATTGATGTAATGTATTGGAGGTTTCCCCCTTGAAGTGGTTGATATCTCTTATCTTCTATTTTTGGAGCTGGTTTCATAACATTTGGTATCAGAACTTTGTATTCTAGGGTTTTGCTTCTCCAAATAGGTCATCGTGGCATTTTAACTAAAAAAAAAATTCTACGAAGGTTCAGAAGCTAAATTTTTTACAGATCGAATCCAAAATCCTGAGGAACATTGTGTAAGACTTTTAGATCCTAATTTGCAATATTTTCAGAGATATGATCTGTGGAAGTTAGGGTTTGTTTAGGCTCCCGAATTTCACCTAAAAGTAGGTCATCATGGAACTTGCGCTATAACGTTTTTTTCTACAAAGGTTCATAAGCTAAAACTTTTACAGAGCGAAGCCGAAATCTTGAGAAACTTCCTATAGAAATTTTCGATCTTGATTCACAATATTTTTAGAGATATGATTTGTGGAATTTAGGGTTTTTTCGAGCTCCCGAATTTCATCTCAAATAGGTGACCATGGGAAAATCATCATAACTCTCTCTCCGAGCATCAGATTGGAATTCTATAAAAAATTTCCACAAGAAAACAAATTGTAGTTTCCTGTATATCAATTTTAGATCCGAAGGAGGAAAAAGTGACACGTGGCACATCATACAAGTTCACTCTACTAAACCAATCCATAATTAGGTCATTGTGGGAGATTGGGCATAAATTTTCCTTGAAGAATCCAAATCAGGGTAGACCTGTGCCATTCAAAATAATATTTAGAGTTCTACTACAGGGCCTAATTTCAGATATTGAAGATCCAAAATCACAAAGAAATTTCAATTTCAATATCAAGCTCCTCAAAAGCAAGAAGAAGTTGTGTATTTTTTTTTCTGAATTGTATAAGTCTTGTTTGAAGAATCAATTTGAATTGATTCCAAGGGAATATTGTAGAATAGATATCAGTATTGGGTTCTAAAATTCTCCCTAAAAGGAATTCAACACCCATCAAGCCTTCAGAAGGCTCTACTATGGCTCATGAAGATGAAGAAATGCAACATGACATATCAAAATTACAAGAGCAAGTGCACCAAATTGCGCTCTCGTAAAGAGAAACAAAAAATGAAATAGATTTTTTGAAGAAAAATGTGGAAGCTAAGATGGATGGTTTGAAGAAAGGCGTGGAAGCTGTTATCACTTGATCTGGACCTCAGGCTGAAGAAAGGCAAATGAGAGTAACATCTAAACCACGCTTAGCCTTGTAGCTAGCCCTACAAGGTCGGGAGAGGGCTCTCTCCAAGAAAAGATATTCAACAAAGTAAAATTATGAACTGATTTTAGGCTAGGTATAATAATGGGAAATATTTTAATGAAGGAATTTTCAGGGATGTATGGAACAAATGGGATAGTTTGAATTGGGGAATGAAATCAAGGATATAGGTTATTTCATGGGGCAAGGTAGGAAGGAAATTTTAGCAATCAACTCTAAATAATGATGGAATGGAAAGACTAGTGAGGAGCTGAAAAGGGCATAGGAGATGGATCCTTTTCAAACAGAAGAAAACAAAAAATATTGAATGATTTCCCAAGGCAGAGTATTAATAATGGATTCTACCTTTTTATCTTGAAAGCATTCAACCAGAGATGTTTATGAATGAATGGTGAACAAATTTACATATGAACACAAAGGAATGAACAAATGCTAAAATTCATACCACATGGATCCCACAAATCAGAGCTGCATTTCTTATTAATTCCCTATCAAACTGTTACAATGGAGCGCAGAGCATCCTCCTTGATTTCCACACTATTCCCTTACTTCTGACTTACAGACTGATTTAAAAATGATCGAAAATTACTTTAAATAGACCAGAAATGTGAGGGAAGTAGATCCACAAAAATAGGAGCTGTTTGCCAGCTCAAGAACTAAAGTCCGATCATAGAAAAGAGAACCAACAATCTGCCCCTGAAAAGGAGGAACAAAAATATATTTTGACCATTTGGAACATTTGTTGTTACATTGAATGAATGAAAAATAGGTAATCTGAAAGGCAGATTCCTTTTAAATCGTTGTTGAAGATGTAACTGTTTCAAAATTAGTTCTCGGCCTTTGAGTGTCTCGCTGTCTTTTTCCTTTGAAGAGAACCAACTTTTAATAAAAATTCTTTTGAAACCATGGAAATGAAATTATGCCTTATATGACGTAAATACCCCTTTTAAATGAATAGGAGCGGAAGGGGAAAGGAGGTGGGGTCCAAATCGCAATCGCAATCGCAATCAGAGGGGAGGAAGGGGATGCAACATATACTTGAGCGTTTGAAAATATACGTTGTGATGGTGTAATCACAATCGGGGTTTAGAGGAGAGCGGAAGATGTTATGAGGCCCTAAAAACTTCCAATGCGATTGGAAAAATGGAAATAGGGGTAAAGGATAAGCCAAAGGGATATTTCCTTTCAAAACACATAAAAAACGACTTGGCACTTTTACAAAGGAGAAAATAATTTTGTGTTGAAAGGTGCGGAAGGCTTTTAAGGTGGGACCCGGGAGTTATACATCGCAATCACAGTCGGGGCTTTGGTTTATTTTACAATAAATTTTTACCAATGCGATTAGGTAAGTCCCTTTGTAAAACGAAATAAAAATGAAATTTGATTTTTACAAAGGGAAAAGGCCCTTTTATTATGAATGGGGAATATTACGTGGTGGGACATGAAGTTCAATCGAAATCGGAAGCGAGAGGGGAGCGAAGGCCAAGTATTATTTAAAATTTCTGATTGCAATGAAGCGACGGGCTATGGGTCGTCCGATCGGATGGGCATATCGATGACGAAGGTGTAATCGGGGGTTTGCAATCAGTGGGACTCAATCAGGTGTAACACTTTATGAAATCGCCGATTGCGATGGAGTGATGGAGTATGGGCCGTCCGATCGTTGATTGGATCAACGGTCAGGATGGAATTAGGCGGGGTCCAATCGAAAGGGACTCAATCATAGGGGATCCTCTAATAGTGTTTATCGCGATGATGCGATGGCATTTGGGTCGTCAGATCATTTATCCAATCAACGTTCAAGATTTAGTCAATCGCATCGGAGTTTTTTGCAGTCAAGAGGGCCCATCAGGATTTAAATGTTGTGATTTTGATCGGATCAGGAAAGGGAAAGGAATTGGATCAATGGGGGTTTTATAATATAAAATTTTTAAAACTTTATTATAAATTTTAAGGGGTGATGTGGGGAAGTGGTTTATTTAATCGAATCGGATTTTATATAAGTCATAAGGACTTTACGAATGCGATTAAGCCGTCGGGTAGGGGAAAAGGGGTTTATAAAGAAAAACATAAGACTTTAATGAAAAAAAAAAATTATGAAAATATGGGAAAAAGGGTAGGATTTAGGCTATAGGGACTTTTGTTCACTTAAGCATAATTTTCGATCCAGGAGTCAGTTTTGAGAGTATAATATACCGTTGGAAAGCTCTTTCTGGGATCTTTCTGATGGAAATACTTAGAACATGATTTGTAGTGAAAATCCAATGAATAACTCCTCTGAAACATAGACCTGATAGGGAAAACCACCAGTGGAATAATTTTATATCATGACTTAATGGAATGATTGAAAATTTCTTCAGAATGGGACACCTAAGATACACATGCAAATGTGTTTTGATCCCTGGTGGAAGTATTCAAATACTAACACTAAAATTGGCTCCAATGTGGATGGTAGCTCCTTGGATGTGCTAAGAACACCGTAGACCTAGTAGCCTTATCCATTGGGCATGGAGTCAATAGCTAAAAACTTATTTCAAAAACTGACTTAAAACTGACTAAAAAACAATTGACAAACTGGAAAAGATTCTCATAATTGAGCTTATTCATTAAAGCCTAATATAATTTTTCCATTTACCACCTGATCAAGTGAAATGGAACAACCAATGCAGCCATGTAAGCATCCTGGCTGCTATTTTAATTCTCCCCACGTGCTTTCTGATGAGCAAGAAGGGAGAAGAATTGAAAGGAAACTCCCATGGAAACTTGGGATCAGGTTGAATCTTGATAAATTTGCAAAACATGAGTTGACCAGATGACCTAAAAAATGCTGTGAAAATATCTTCATAAGAATACCTATTGATTCCCACTAATACATCACTGCTCTTTTCCGGGTAATCTCCGTACCTTGATCTTAAAATTTTCCCAACATCTGTGCTTTATTTCTTTGATGATTGCAGCAAGTTGACAAAAGGATCCTAAAACTCGTGAATAACCAATCTCTCTTGATGATAAAAAAAAAACAAAAATCTTCTTCACTACTCTCCTCATATGACTGCAAATCTTGATATGAGCTTTGTAATGAAACACTTGCTGAACAAGACAATGAAGTCAGCTTTTGAATAAATTTATTGTCGACACTCTTTTCTGACACATGGTTAGCCAATGGAGAAGGATTTTTACAGTAAATACCATCCAACACATCGGCTATAGGGTCATAACAAACTTGAAAATACTGCTGCAATTTATCTATTGAATTTAATGAGACTACATGACACTCTACGGACTGCTCATCCTTTCCTTTAGAGATATTATGAAAATTCTGAAATGCTTCAAAACATAATGGTACATAATCATCTTGCATCATTTGATCATATGTTTCAGCTTCCAAGCCTTTATCTGTAATCTGACCTTCAATTTCATTCGGTGATTGCAAATCTGGAGCTAAGGAGGATTTTATATCGCAAATTATTTCGTCAACCATTTCAGGAGAAGACTTCTCATTAACAACTTGCTTGATAACTTCACTATCTATCTCAACCCCAACATTAAAACTGAGAGACTGTTGATTTATGATTGCATGAAATTTATCTTTGATGAACTGAATTGAAGAAAAACAAAGAGGCAAAGATCCCTCACTTACTTCCAAATTTTCTAGACTTTCCTCATCACTGCCCTGGATGATATGCATTGGATGATTACTATTTTCAAGCTGTTGAAACTGAACTTCCTCCCACAAACCAACTGCTGATTGTTATGCAAGATTATATTTTGTTTGGAAAAAATAATCATCATCGTCATATTGATCAAACTTTGGCAAATCATCAACATAAAACACATCATCAAGCATACATGTCATATCAACAGATTTCTCATCTTCGAGATGTTCTATAACACAGTCATTTTTAGACCGATGAGAACTGGGATAAGAGAGAACATGTTCTGGATGAGCCACTTGTTCTTGAACATCATACTCATTCTTTGTGGTTATTTTTTTCATAATATCTTCCACTGCGCTTACCAAAAGGTCAAGATTTACCTTTGAAGGTGTCAGGTGCTCTGCAACGTTCTTCTTTTCTTCTTCTTTCAGTCTTGCCCTTCTAATCAACAGATTAGCTTCTACATCCACTGCACTATTTTGTATCTCTTCAAGTGTTGCTAGGTTCCTTTCTCTCAGCTGAAACTCCATTTCTGGATCAAAGGCACCCGAGTAATGTAAGAGAGATGAGCCAGGAGGAGGTCTTATATCGGCCAGTATCGAATAATATACTCGATTGAATCTGGCAGAAAACTGTTGTACTGTCTCGCCTAATTATCTTTTCAGTTGGCATACTCTTCTAAAATCAGGAAAGGGTTCTGTCTAACCATCCATCTGTTGAGGAAGACTTTGACGAACTGTTGGAAATCTGAGATGCTTGCATCAGGCAGGGTTTTGAACCAACTCTTGACTTTGCCTTGCAAAGAAAGAGAAAAACGCCTAATACTGACATCCTCTTCATCGACTTCAAAAAGGTCTAGGAAAGTCTCAAAATTTTTCACATGTTGCTCAGCATTGATGTTGTCACATTCACCATCAAACCTCGGAAAATATAGGTAATAATTTGCAGGAAAAGCATGGAGTATCGGAGGTAAAATGAGAGGTTTATATCTATCCGGGACTATAGAAGGTGTAGGAGTATATACAGGAGCTACAGGATGAGTCTTGGTCTCTTTAGGCTCATCGTTTTGAAGATGTTCATCATAAGATTTAGGAAAAGGGTGGAGACCAAGATCAAAGGAAAACTCAGTATTTACACTTTTTGGATAGTTTGAATGAAGATTTTGATCACCTTTATCATACAGAAAATTCTAAAAAAAATTTAGGATAGCTTCGGGAAAAGAAAAGAAGTAATTTACAAGAAAGCAGATTAGATCCTGAATACCATTCCACTTTGAATACCTGAAGTTTGTGCAAGATCCTTCCATTTTCTTGTGGGAAAAGTAAATCCTCCAATGGAGTCTTTACATTAAGTCTGAGTCGCCAGGTGAAAGATTCAGCCTTCATATGTATCCAACTGTTGTTCACCATCAAAATTTAGATATGATTCTTTGGCATTCTTTACCAGGGAATATATTACTAGGGTGATTAATCTTTTGTTTCAAATATTCCCCAGTATGGTTGCCAAAAATGTTAGCACCTGATCTAGACCTCAGGCTGAAGAAACAAAAATCAGGCTAACATCTAAACCACGCTCAGCCTTGTAGCTAGCCCTACAAGGTTGGGAGAGGGCTCTTTCCGAGAAAATATATTCAACAAAGTACAATTATGAACTGATTTTAGGCTCGGTATAATAATGGGAAATCGTTTAATGAAGGAATTTTCAGGGATGTATGGAAAAAATGGGACAATTTGAATTGGGGAATTAAATCAGGGATACAGGTTATTTCTTGGGGCAAGGTAGGCAGGAAATTTTAGTAATTAAGTCTAAATAATGATGGAATGGAAAGACTGGTGAAGAGCTGAAAAGGGCATAGGAGATGGATCCTTTTCAAACAGAAGAAAACACAAAATATTGAATGATTTCCCAAGGTGGAGCATTAAAAATGGATTCTACCTTTCTATATTGAAACCATTCAACCAGAGATGTTTATGAATGAATGGTGAACAAATTTACATATGAACACAAAGGAAAGAAAAAATGCTAAAATTCATACCACATGGATCCCACAAATCAGAGATGCATTTCTTATTAATTCCCTATCAAATTGTTACAATGCAACGCACAACGTCCTCCTTGATTTCAACACTATTCCCTTACTTCTGACTTATAGACTGATTTAAAAATGATTGAAAATTACATTAAATAGACCAAAAATGTGAGGGAAGTAGATCCACAAAAATAGGAGCTATTTGCTAGCTCAAGAATTGAAGTTCGATCATAGAAAAGAGAACCAACAATCTACCCCTGAAAAGGAGGAACAACAATACATTTTGACCATCTAGAACGTTTGTTGTTACATCGAATGAATGAAAAATAGGAAATCTGAAAGGCAGATTCCTTTTAAATTGTTGTTGAAGATGTAACTGTTTCAAAATTAGTTCTCGGCCTTTGAGTGTATCTCTGTTTTTGTCCTTTGAAGAGAACCAAATTTTAATAAAAATGTTTTTGAAACCATGGAAATGAAATTATGCCTTAAATGACGTAAAGACCCCTTTTTAATGAATAGGAGCGGAAGGGGAAAGGAGGTGGGGTCCAAATCGCAATCGCAATCGCAATCAGAGGGGAGGAAGGGGATGCAACACATACTTGAGCATTTGAAAATACGTGTTGCGATGGTGTAATCGCAATCGGCGATCGGAGAAGAGGGGAAGATGTTATGAGGCCCTAAAAACTTCCGATGTGATTGGCAAAATGGAAATAGGGGTAAAGGATAAGCTAAAGGGATATTTCCTTTCAAAACACATAAAAAATGGCTTGGTGCTTTTACAAAGGAGAAAATATTTTTTGTGTTGAAAGGTGCAAAAGGCTTTTAAGGTGGGACCCAAGAGTTATACATCACAATCACAGTCGCAGATTTGGTGTATTATACAATAAAATTTTACCGATGCAATTGGGAAAGTCCCTTTGTAAAACGAAATAAAAATGAAATTTGATTTTTACAAAGGGGAAAGGCCCTTTTATTATGAATGGGTGGAAGATTACGTGGTGGGACCCGAAGGTTAATTGGAATTGAAAGTGAGAGGGGAGTGGAGGCCAAGTATTATTTAAAATCACTGATTGCAATGAAGCGACGAGTTGTGGGTTGTCCGATCGGATGGGCAGATCGACGGCGGAGGTGAAATTGGGGGTTTGCAATCGACGGGACTCAATCGGGTGTAACACTTTATGAAATCATCGATGCAATGGAGTATGGGACATCCGATCTTCGATCGGATCAACAGTCAGGATGTAATCAGGCGGGGTCCAATTGGAAGGGACTCAATCGGAGGGGATCCTCTGATAGTGCCGATCGCGATGATGCGATGGCATGTGGGCCGTCGGATCGTTGATCCAATCAAGGGTCGAGATTTAGTCAATCGCATCGGAGTTTTTTGTAGTCACGAGGGCCCGTTGGGATTTAAATGTTGTGATTGCAATCGGATCAGGAAAGGGAAAGGAATTGGATTGGCGAGGGTTTTATAATATAAAACTTTTAAAACTTTATTATAAAGTTTAAGGGGTGATGTGGGGAAGTGGTTTATTTAATCGAATCAGATTTTATATAAGTCATAAGGACTTTACGAATGCTATTAAGCTGTCAGGTAGGGGAAAAGGGGTTTATAAAGAAAAACATAAGACTTTAATGAAAAAAAGTTTTAGGAAAAGATGGGAAAAATGGTAGGATTTAGGCTATAGGGACTTTTGTTCACTTAAGCGTAATTTTCGATCCTGGAGTCAGTTTTAAGAGTATAATATACCGTTGGAAAGCTCTTCCCGGGCCCTTTCTGATGGAAATACTTAGAACATGATTTGTAGTGAAAATAAAATGAAGAACTCCTCTGAAACACAGACCTGATAGGGAAAACCACTAGTGGAATAATTTTATATCATGACCTAATGGAATGATTGAAAATTTATTCAAAATGGGACACCTAAGATGCACATGCAAATGTGTTTTGATCCCTGGTGGAAGTATGCAAATACTGACACTAACAGAAGCTACGATGGACGGTTTGAAAATTGTATGGACAAAAAAATGGAAGGTTTGAAGGAAGGTTTGTCAAAGTTGATACAAGAAATGATTCCTAATGGTGAAAAGATAGTAGAGGAAACTCATGATGAGAACAAAATAAATTTTAATTGTGATTTCATAAAATCTAATGTTGGATTGAAGAACCACCATATTCGAAATATGGGTATGAGGACTTTTGATGGCAAGGATCCCATAACATGGATACTAAACATGGAGAAATATTTTGATCTCAATAACGTGCAAAACACAAAAAAGGTACGCATTGCAACTTTACATTTAGAACAAAATACATTTGTATGGTATCAATGGCTTTGCTCTTGTAAAAAAAATGTCACTTGGTTAATTTTTACGGAGGAAATGGTAGAAAATTATGAGGATACAAAGAGCAACACCTTCTTTATCCAATTGATAAATCTCAAACAAAATGGTTCAGTGGTGAAGCACATTGAGGACTTCCAAAAATTGAATATAAGTGTAATTGATATTCCATAGGAACACATGATTGATGTCTTCATAGGGACTTTAAAGGATAACATCCAACATGAATTTCGCATTTGGGAACCTGATTCATTGGATAAGGCATTAATGTTGGCAATAAAAATGAATTTAAAATTATGACGACAAGGAAGCCTACCACTCACATCTATAAAGATGGAAGTGTTGCTACTCCTAGACTTCCAAAACCTACAAGGTTGACACCACAACAATTGGAATAAAAAAGAGTAGAAGGGCTTTGCTACAATTGTGATAGAAAATACACTAAAGGTCATAAGTGTGTTGAGAAGAAATTATTTTACATAGATTGTGAAGAGGAGGAAGAAAATGAAAAAGAAACTTCAAAAGAAGAGGATATACACTAGGAACCAACCCTAGAAGAAGAAGAAATGAGTCCGACCATATCGTGTAATGCATTGGCAAGAATTACCACTCCTCAAACTCTCAAGATGGAAGGACATATTAAGAAGAAAAAGGTAATAGTGTTGATTGATTCGAGTAGTACCCATAATTTTATTCATTGTAAGGTAGCCAAGGAATTGAATTGTTTCCTATACCCAACACCAAAATGTCAAGTGATGGTTCCAAATGGAGGAAATATAAATTGCTCTAGAGAATGCCATAATATCAATCTCACCATGGGGAAATATGTATTGAATAGTCCAACGTTTTCTATTCCAATGGGAGGCGTTGATGTTGGTACTAGGAATACAATGGTTATAATCTTTAGGGACGGTAGCTTTTAATTTCAAGAACTTTTCTTGATTTATTTTTTCGGAAGGAAATGAAATTGAATTACGGGGATATCACAGGAAATCCACGAAAGATAATAAGCTCTAATTTCATGACAAATATTTTGAAGAAATAACAACGAGGCGTTAATTCACAATTATGCTCACTAGAAGTTCCAATAGCAAAAGCATCTATTTATCTAGATGTCCAAAAAGTCGTGGAAAATCATTCTAAGGTGTATGAAACTCCCAAAGGAATCCCACCTATTTGTGATGATTATCATGCTATTCATTTGATTCTAGGAAGTGTTCCTCCAAACATCAGGCCCTACATATATCCTTATGTCCAAAAGAATGAAATTGAATGTATGATTGAGAAATGTTAGAAGCTAGTATAATTCAACCTAGTCAAAGTTCTTTCTCTACTCCGGTAGTATTGGTGAATAAGAAGGATGGATCATGGCACATATGTTCGTATTATAGTGAGCTCAATAAACTCACAATTAAAGATAAATTTACCATTCCTGTGATTGATGAATTATTGGATGAATTACATGGAGCAATTTATTTTACCAAGTTGGATCTTCGTTTAGGATACCATCAAATTAGAATGAAGACTGAAGATATTTAGAAAACAACATTTCGAACTCATGAGGGTCATTATGAATTTTTTTTCATACCTTTTGGCCTTACCAATGCACCTTCTACATTTCAAGGGTTGATGAATTCCATTTTCAAACCCTTCCTTAGAAAATTTGTGCTAGTATTTTTTAATGACATACTAATCTACAACAATTCTTGGAAAGATCATGTTCAACATGTTGGGAGGGTGCTCAAACTATTGAAGGAGAAACGATTATATGCAAAAACATCCAAATGTTTCTTTGGAGTACAAGAGGTGGAATATCTGGGTCATATTGTATCACACGAGGGTGTTAATGTAGACCCTAACAAAATTAAAGCCATCAAGGAATGGAAAGTCCCCAAAACCATAAATAAGTTGTGAGGATTTCTAGGGTTAACAGGGTATTATTGCAAGTTTGTTAAGAATTATGGGAGAATAGCAGCACCTCTAACAACATTATTGAAGAAAGATGCATTTTCATGGAATCTTGAAGCAACTAAGGCCTTTTAACATCTTAAAGATGAAATACGCCAAGCACCAGTCTTAGCTATGCCAAACTTCACAAAAACCTTTATTTTGGAATGTGATGCCTCAGGAAATGGAATTGGTGTTGTTTTAATCCAAGAAGGAAGACCCATTACTTTTAAAAGTCATCCAATCAAAGGGAAGTATTTACAGAAAGCTATTTATGAGAAGGAAATGTTGGCAATACTACATGCACTAAAGAAATGGCGACCTTACCTAATGGGAAGACACTTCAAGGTAAAAATTGATCATGATAGTCTTAAACACTTTTTGGAACAAAGAATATCTTTAGAAGAGTATAAAAATGGGTCACAAAGATGTTGGATTATGACTTTGAAATCATTTACAAAAAAGGGAAGCTAAATGTTGTTGCAGATGCACTCTTAAGAAAGCATGAAGAGGTGGAAGCATTGAATTGTTCCATTTCTATTATCCAACCCGATTGGTTAATCGAAGCAAGGGATGAATGGAAGAAGGAAGAAGAATTTTGGACACTCATTCAAAATTTATAGCAAGATCCTAGTACATTTGATACATTTAGTTGGAAAATTGATTCCTTATGGTACAAATATCACTTATATATTTGCAAGAATTCCCAACTAAAACAAAAGATTTTTTTGGAATTGCACACTTCTCCTTTAGGAGGACACTCAGGATTTTTGAAAACTTACCACAAGGTGAAGAAAGAATTTTTTTTGGATGGCCTTAAATCTGATATTCAAAAATTTTTGGCAGAATGTTTGGTTTTCCAGCAAAATAAAGTTGAGACAATTAAGACCCCAGGCCTTCTACAACCTTTATCCATTCCAAGTCAATGTTGCAAGGGTATTTCAATGGATTTTATCACAGGTTTACCTACGTCCGAACGAAAGAGTGTCATCATGGTGGTAGTTGATAGACTTACCAAGTATGTACACTTTTTTTCATTATCTCAACCATTCTAAGAAAGTACATGTTGTCATTCCTAGAGATAGCATTGAGTTGTGAAATACCAGTGCCTAGGACATCTTATATATAGCAAGGAGCATAGGATATAACAGGGGAAGTTATCAATACAAAGCTCTCATGATATCTCTTGAAAAACAAGGAATATTAATCTGAATGGGACCAAGACCTTCATAAATTGACATAGGGAAAGGAATACTGTAGAGGCAACTTGCAAAAATCTAATATAAAAGAAACATAAAATTCAAAGACAACTTACTGTAAAGAGGGCCAATTCAGAAATACCTCACAGAAATAAATTATCAGAAGGTGTATGCTGAGAATGAAATATTAAGAGAATATTAGCTGTCATTGAGACAATATCCAGATACACAATATTCCCATGTAATGGGATTACCAATTTAAGAATCCATACATGATAATAGCATTTTAAAAATAACCTCCCAAAGAAAATAATATAGCAGAAATATGGTTGAGATGAATAGTGGAACAGAATATCATGCCTGAGCCATATTTAAAGCGCTTGACTAATTCGAGCATGGGTATCAACTAGGATAAATCCATACCAAAAATCAGTGAGCTGCTCGCATTCCAGAAACATGATACATGAAAGATGGATGAAATGAAATGATCTACTAAAATAACACATAAGAGAGAAAGTTACACACTGTGAGACACCAAAGACCAGAATCCTCTTTAAAGACAAAACTCCTCCTCACTGAGACCCCACGGACTCTGTACATTCATATAAGAGCTTTTACAAAATGCATACAAAAATTCTCTTACTGCATAATTTTCTGATAAAATCTGGAACCCCAAAATCATCTGTTCTTTGGGAGCTTTATAGGAGAAGAAGAAAGCTCGAAAAGGGAGTAGGTGATGAACATTTAATTTGCCTCATTAAGAAAAGATGGCGGAAACGTGCACGCCCATATTGCTGGATGACTCTGTATCACTGTATGTACTCTACTGCCTACTATCTAAAATAAATGCACTGGGTATAAGTCTCTTCAGGAACACGGCAAAGAAGTAAAATCACATAGACATTCCGTCCTTTCCTGAAAGAAAATGGTGCTGAAAAGAAAACTTTAGGGTATTGTTTTCTGCGAATGGTACCCTCTGCCTTCTAAACCTTGCTTCTTTAATGGAAGTCTTGTCGACATACCTTCCCATGCATTTCTCCATAATTCCAGCCTCTGAAAAATGGTCCTTTTATGTGCTCTCTATTATAGTAATAGAGACTGTAAATAATGGAAGTTTTCCACCGTTGTAATCCTGCAAAACCCACAAACTCGTTAGGAAAACCATGCATGGGGATGGTGGATGTGGCGGGGTCAATGAAAATGGCCATGCAGACATGGTGAAATGGTGGAACAATGCAGGGTGGCGACAAAAAACACAGTGAAACGATGGATGATGGACTGGTGAAAGTGTTTAACGTAAAACATTGAAATTTGACTAATGAATGAAATATATAAGGGCGGAGGAAAAATACGACAAACACGTGGAACGGTGACGGGGCGAAAGACACATGTCGATAGTGGGGAGGTAGGTGATCTAGACCATCTGATCGCAAGACGAGATGGACGGCTGAAAATGCGTCAGAGGGCAATGACCGGTGGGCCAGGGGTACGATTTCCCCGTGTTAACTCACGAGCAACTTTGTGGAGCGATCGTCGTTGGATGGGCCGCTCTAGCTCGGACGACTCTCATGCATATCGCGCCAGATTTTCTGCCAAACTGTAATGTGCGATGAGCGGCGGTTTTCAAACAGTGCTCGATGATGCGTGTCACGCGATGAATGGCATCGCTCCAAAATGAGAAATACCGCCCACCTCAGAAAGGCGGTGCGATATAAACTAGCAAGTTTTGTACAGTGAGAGGGTGCACTATGTACCGTTGATTTTTCAGGTTGATTGGATGGTGGACGGGGTGGGCCACGGGCGCGATGGAGTCTTGCGAATTTCATCCGATCTGTACAGATCGACGAATAAAATTGTGCCGAAGTATATATATATATATATATATATATATATATATATATATATATATATGTAATAAGCACCTTCATGGCTAGCGCTCGGTTTCGACTTTCGGTCATGTGGAGAAAAAGGTGTAGGGGCTAGGGCCGAAAGGTGCTAGGCAGTAAATATATTATAATGTGGGATTTTTTCCTTTTTATGCAGTTTTGAGGCTGGGAGGAGGTAACGATGAGCAAAAAATGAATTTCTCAGAGGAAAAAGAGGAGGTTTGAAAGATTTAAGCGAGATTGCTTGTCAGAATTTAACAGGGGGCTGACATGATCAACAGCATAGATGATACTGCATTTATGGAAACAATTCAAAAGCTACATGGAAACCCAAAGATTATTGTAAGTGACAAAGATCCCATTGGGTACTCAAATAGCTCATAGATCATCTTTTCATCCTCAATCTGATGGTCAAACGGAGATAGTGAATAAATGTTTGGAATTATATCTTCGTTATTTTGTATCTGATAAGAATACACAATGGTTCAAATGGTTACCTCTCGCTGAATGGTGGTATAACACTTCCTTCCATGCTGCAACAAAAATGACCCCATTTATGGCACTTTATGGATATCATCCACCGTCCATCACATCTTCTTTAAGAGAAAATTCTAAGGTTCAATCAGTGGAAGATCACATCGAGCATTAACAATAATTTATCCAACTCTTAAATGATAACCTAAATTTGGCATAAAATCGAATGAAACAAAAGGCATATCAACATCGGAGTGAGAGAAGTTTTGATGTAGGAGACTGGGTATTTTTACTGCTACAACCATACAAACAAATGTCCCTCAAGCAAGCTTAGAAGGATAATAAAGCATCACCAAAGTACTATGGTCCTTACAAGGTGTTGCAAAATATTGGTACTATGGCATAGAAACTGGAGCTTCCTACTTCTTCACAATTGCATCTAGTTTTCCATGTTTCATGCTTAAATAAGGTTACAGGGGACAAAATTCCAGTTTAAACAATATTTCGAGAACTTGATGAGAAAGGAAATATCATATTGGAACTTTAAGCAGTCACGGAAATAAGAACTCAACAGCTACGAAATTAATCAATTTCAGAGTATCTCATCAAATGGAAGAACTTACCCACTGAAGATTCTACATGGGAGGATGAGAATTTTATATAAAAGCATCTAGATTTATTCAAGCGTTGAGGACAACACTTTTTTGAAGGAGAGGGGCATGTTGGGTCCCTCTATTACTAGTATAGTCCCTTATTGTTGTTAGTGTAACCCCCTTATTGTTATTGTTGTACCCCTGTAACCCCCTTATTGTTATTTTTGTACCCCTGTAACCCCAATATTGTTATTATTGTGTCCTTACATTATTATTGTTAGGTCAGATATGATTATATTGTGATCCCTTGGACTCCTATATATAGAAGGAGATTTTGGTCATTTGTATCATCCAAGAATTGTTCATTTATGTAATGTATTGGAGGTTTCCCCCTCGAAGTGGCTAATTTCTAAGGCGTTGATCTCTCTTTTCTTCTATTTTTGGATTTGGTTTCATAACAAAATTTGTATCCGTCAAATAGATTTTCTTAGCTAGCCAAATCATCACGATCATGGGACATGTCTATCTCATAGAAAAATTGTATTTATTGTATGATACCATTGCTCGCAAGGTTCCCACATGACATGGTTGCTCTTAGACCCGTTCTAAGGAATTTCCAACTCCTTGTTACACACAGGTCTCTCTCTCTCTCCGCACAGTACACAGAAAAGAAACTATAATGTATTTCGGCTATATAGTTCTTCCTAGACCTCACACATTAGGGGTCAACTGTTATCATTGGAAAATCAAACAAGCAAAGATAACATTATTAAATGTCAAGAATAAGGATTTACAGGGCTGAGGTACATTATAGAATCTGAAGAAATTAAAAAATCTCTAAGGTCCAGAAGAAAAATAAAATTGCGTAATGAAGAAACCAGTATAATGCACCTTCATATGGATTTTTCTTCGATAGGCGCGCCTTTGCGCGGGTTTCCCTCAAAAAGTCGCTCGGACCTGAGAGTGGTGGAAGTCACTTTCTAGGACCACAAGGCACACTACAGGAAATTGATCCTAGACTTGAGGTTGCCCAAGGACAACCACCCAAGCCTCCTTAGGACCTCAAGTGAGCACACAATGGAATAATCTCCCTCTCTTGGGTCACCATCCATGAATTTACCAAGAGAGGGAAGGAGAGTTTGAATTCATCTATAAAAGGCCACCAAGAGATGAAAAAATGGAGAGCACATTGTTATGCTAGCCAAAATTGCTTCAAGCAATCCAACAGTGTGTGATCTAGAGCTGAAGTAGAGAGGGGATTAAGTTGTTGGCCACCCAACAACTCCAATACTTTGGAGTAGAGAGAGAGGGAGCTTGCACCAAGGCAGCTTGGAGGTAAAAACATATTTGCATCGGGTCTTAAAACTCCCTAGTTCTAAGGGACCCTTGAAAATTGTGTAAACGTTCTACCTTTTATTTACTACTAGCACACAGTAAGAGGGGACATATATGCCACTGTTGGTATTATTGTGTTGTTTGACTCTATACGAGCTTTGTGTTATTTTTTTAGTTTAGCTTTTATTTTCTCTCTACATATGCATGTTATTTCATTATATAGTATGTTTCATTTTATGGCATTTTCACTAACTTGCTAACTCTCTTGTTTATCTACCTATAACCAGAAAATTAAGGGGAAACAACCACTCTAAGCAAGTGTTGATTGGTAGACTCGTGCACCAAATCTACCAACATAGTTGGTACTTCCATTCCCTCACCTTTTTTCCCATCTCTGTTATTGAGTTTAAGAGGAAATGAGGGTTGCTTAATCTTTGTTCTAGAGGGAGTTCTTCTTGAAATCTAAGTTCATTCAAAAACCTGAAATGGTATCCATAAACTACACTAAGTATGCCCTCATAGGAAATGAACTTCATGATGCGGAAAAATACTTCATCCCAGGGTTATTAGAGGCTTTCTGTCCTTAATCCATTCTTGTCCTCAATGAAGTCTTCTCCTGGAATAAAGAAGCTTTTTTTCGTTGTAGTGCTTGGCATCCTATCTTCCTTAATCCACTTGACTCCTAATGGAAAAGTGGTGATTCTACTGATTAGTTCATGTGAAAGTGTGATGGCTATGCCTCTAACCACAGTGGTGTCTCTCTCCTCTGAGTGTGATTTCAGATCCATTGCAAACTCTCGAGCTATATCCTCATCAAAACCCTTGAGAAGCTCTGAGAAACCTAGCCATTGGTGGTTCCTGAAAATCTCCATTATTTGAGGGTGCAATATTATTTTTTTGATATCAACGGGCTCCCTTATGTTAAACACCCCTCCCATTTTTATGGCTGTGATAGGAAGGTGGTAAGATGGTTTTTATTTGAGATTTAATTGTGAAGAGGTATTTGATATTATGGTCTCAAACAATTCAGATTTCACCATTTAATTCCCAAATTATAACTGACTTTGTGTAAATTTCATGGAGAAATTCAATTATGGAGGGTGGAAACAACTTACCTCTGTCCTCTAGTGTTTTTTCTGGGGATATGGTGACATTAGGAAGTAATATCACCCAAGAGTGGATCTATTTTTCTCTCCTTATCCCTGTTGATCTTCCTGTGTAGTTTCCTGTAGTGCTTCACTGTTTCTTGTATTATGAGGGTGCATGAAAGCTCAGAATCGAAGATCTTCTCTCTGATGGCTCTTCTGACTTCTTTTACTCCCACTTCTCTCGAAATTCTCAACGAAGTGGGCATAATGAGCCAGAAGTTACCTTTATGGCCTTTTAAGTGAATTTGGAGTGGAGTGCTGAATTTTTTTTTTTTGACAGAAACGGTTATGTTGTATTTATATTCATCTTGGCCTGAAAGCCGAAAATTTGATTACAATGAGGATGTCTAAATCCTGCTGCATCTCCCTGCTAAGAATGAGAATGCAACTGAAACTTGAAGACTTCTTCCTTGATAAGATATCTATAAATTCGCTTTCAGAGATTTTTCCCAGCTTGAAGATACAAACGAATTTATTTAAGAGCAAGCAGTAAAACATGTCAACAATCAGCTTAAGGGATGGGTTCCCAGAATTTTTCTTCATCTTTCATCTTGACCCCGGCTGAAAGGAGAACAGCTTTGTTGGCTTCAGTGTCCACCTCTTTGTTATGAGTTCTCAGCACATGAAAGTAGTTCAAGTTCTGAAAAGCGTTTTCCAAAGCCTTAATTCTGGATATTAGCCTTGCGAGTTTGAGATCCAAGGCTTGAGAATTGGAAACCATTGCGTTTATAATAATCTGGGAATCACCTATAACGTTAGCTTCACTTATACTTAAATCTTTGAAGAACTTGAGGCCTTGATAGAGGGCCAAAGCCTCAGCTTGGATGCTGGATGAGATTCCAAGCCCCCAAGCAAAGGAGTGAATTTTTTCCCCAGTTGGACTAACAACAACACCTCCAGCACCAGCTTTGCCCGGATTTCTCTTTGCTGCTCCATCAAAAAAGAGAGAGTGCCTTGAGTGCGAATTGAGCCAATCTTTAAAGTCAGTTTCAGATTTCCTTATTTGCCAGTCTTTAAGAGGAGGAGCGATTCTAACTGCTGGCTGAAAATGCAAGTCAAGGAATGATCCCCAAGAAATGTCCTGTTGGCTGAGATTGGAGTCGTCTTTTATATCTGTCAAGCACTCCTTTAAATGGCATTTAATCTTGATTTCTAAGACTTTGTGATTCTGTTTAATATTTCTAAATATTCTTCTGTTGCGTTCTAGCGAGATCTTCCAACAAATAACCTTTGGCAGGATAACCCATGCAGTTTTGATTATCTGATTTTTGGGAGGAGGGCCAGGATATCTGTTTGCCCAATTAGAAAAAAGATCAGCAATGGAACGAGGGAGCAAAAAGTTGGAATCCAAATTGTGAATAAAGAAGTGCCAGATCTGCTTAGAAAAATTACAATCGAGGATTAAGTGCACTGCTGTCTCTGCATTATGTGCTGAATTTTACTGGGCACGAGTTTTCCCTTTTGGGACCATTGGTCCCACTCCATTTAATCATTACCCCTGCCTCAGAATCACATCCTTGTCCTTGTTAACTCTCCCTTGACTGATTTTACTTTCCCAAGTATATTTTACACTTAACTTTTCATCCAATTTTAGCTCTACATGGGTGGCCAAGTTAACTCGCCACCTTTTTTCCTTTTAAGTCTCTAGACCTAGAAATTAAATAATTTTGATAGTTATAAGTGCATAGCGAGAGGTGAAGGGCCAGACCTGATCCTACCTAGTGCTAGTCTATTGCAAACATGATCTGGTGTAGGGAGCTAGAGTTTGGTGGCAACCATGGCTATCTTTCTCTTGTTGTGTTTTTATTTTTTTTATTTTCTGAGTGAGCAACTTGTTTTCTAAGTGAGTTGCTTAACCTTTTTAGTTGTCTTTTATTCTTGCAGGTGCTGCATGGAGGTCCTCAAGTGACTAGGCCGGTGTTCCCACTCTACTAAAGTATGCTGATGGTCCTTTGGAGCCATCTTCATCAAATTATCTTCATATTTTGGCCTTGTTGTGCCATACACAAAATTTCTAGAGGAAACTTTCCAACTTCCTGTAGCAACCTTCTCTCCATTTCTTGGGGCTCAAAATTTCTTAGAGATGAAGTGAAATAGTTTATGGAGGTCATGGATGGAGTGATGGAATGAGTGGAGTGATGGAGAAGTTAGGGGAGAGGTCTCATGCCAAGGTATAAATGATTTAGCTACTAGTGGCGCAACATAGGGTTTAGAGAGTGAATCCTTGTGCATGGAGTGAAGTGAGGGTTAGGAGTGGTTGGTATAGGCAAAAAAAATATTTTTTCATGCTCTTTTTTAAGTTTAAAAACCTTTGAGAGAGATTAATTTCTCATAAATAAGTTTCTTGTAGCATTTACAGGGTTTGTTGTAGTGCTACAAGAATCCCATAGCTACTATACTTTCATGTGGCAATTAGAGTCAGGGAAAAAAATAGAATTTTATGCCTACCTACGATGTGAAATGAATGAATGGGTGCATGCTAGAGTGGTTCATGGAGTGTGTGAGTAGAGGAGATGGAGAAGTGGGGAAAAAACGCTCCTTTGGATCTAAAAATCATATTTGATCAACAACCTGCAAAACAAAAAACAAGTGAGTGCATAAGTATCATCTTTCTCTTTTTCTTTTTGTTTCTTTTCTCTTTTCTAATTTTTTTTTTGAAGGCAGGTGGCTGCCTCCACAGAGGTTATCAACCCACAAGCCTGCCTTGGGTGCCTCTAGGAGGTTCTCAACCAAGGAAATTTTATTCTTTGTTCTTTTTTTTTTTGCTCCAAGATTGCTTCATGGAGGTTTTCAACCCTAGAGTTGGCCTTGAGTGCCTCAGAGAGGTTTTCATCCATGCCTCTTTATTTTATTTTTTATTTTTTAAGGAGGGGGGAGGCACTG